>PVHP010001433.1:56335-95570 GCA_004024765.1 Zapus hudsonius | reverse complement strand
TTGTTTTTTTTTTTAAATGGATGTTAAGCATTAAAGTGGTGTGTTTTGGTGTCGAGCTGACAAGGGGAGGATTTGTGATGTTTATTCTTCATTGTCGATTTGACTGGATTTTGAAATACCTAAGAGACATACCTCTGGGTGAGTCAGTGAGGACTTTTTCAGAGCCAAAGTAAACCCTTCCTTAAGTTGCTTGTCATAGCAAAGAGAAAATATAGAACACTGGAAGCTAGGGGCTGGAGAGATTGCCCAGTGGTTAAAGGCACTTTCTGGCAAAACACGGCTGCCAGCCTGGATTCAATTCTCCAGTACTCATGAAAAGCCACATGTACAAAATGGTGGGTGCGTCTTGAGTTTGTTTTTCAAGAGGCCCTGGTATACTACTCTCTCTCTCTCTTTCTCTTGCTCTCTCTCCTTACAAATAAACAACTAAAATATTTTATTAAAAACAAAGAAACAAAAAAAAAAAAAAACAAAGAAACTAGGAAGCCAGGCATGGTGGTGCACACCCAGCATTTAATCCCAGCATTTGGGAGGCTGAGGTAGGATGATTGCTGTGAGGTTCAAGGTTAGCTAGCCTATGCTAGAATGAGACCCTGCCTCAAAGAAGGAAAAAATAAAAGAAAGAAAAATTGGTACCAATAAGGGCTGTCACTGTAATAAAGCTGATTATAAAGTTTGTAGGCCTTTGGAACTGGTTTGTGGTAAGAATGTGAAAGAGATGGAGCTGCCAATTACAGAAGTCCTAGGATGTTGTAAGCAGAGCCTAATGGGACATTCTGGTAGGAGTTCAAAGGACCAGAATGCTGATAAAAATGTGGACAGTAAAGACTGTGATTATGAGGTTTCCGAATATAACAAGTACTCTACTAGGAACTGGGCTAGAGCCATATTTGCTATAGTCTTTTTTTTTTTTTTTTCGAGGTAGGGTCTCGTTCTAGCCCAGGTTGACCTGGAATTCACTGTGTAGTCTCAAGGTGGCCTTGAACTCATGGCAATCCTCCTACCTCTGCCTCCCTAGTGCTAGGATTAAAGGCGTGTGCCACCATGCCCGGCTATTTGCTATAGTCTTTAAAAAATATTTTTAAGCCGGGCGTGGTGGCGCATGCCTTTAATCCCAGCACTTGGGAGGCAGAGGTAGGAGGATCGCCTTGAGTTCAAGGCCACCCTGAGACTACAGAGTGAATTCCAGGTCAGCCTGTGCTAGAGCGAGACCCTACCTCGAAAAAACAAAAAAAACAAAAAAAATTTTTAATTTATTCATTTGCAAGCAGTGACAAGAGTGAGAGAGAGAGAGAGAGAGAGAGAGAAAGAGAGAGAGAGAGAGAGAGAGAGAGAGATAATGGTCACACCAAGGCCTTCAGCTGCTACAAATGAATACCAGATGCATGTGCTACTTGGATATGGGAAAATCAAACCCGGGTCATTAGGCTTTGCAGGCAAGTGCCTTAACCACTGAGCAATCTCTCCAGCATCATTTGTGTTATATTCTAACAGAGATTATGACTGCATTCTGACCATGTGCTGAGAAATTGAATGGGGTTGGCTTCAAAAGAAAAGTAATGGATGATGGGCTAAGGACATGGGCTTAATGGTTAAAAAGCACTTGCTACACTAGCCAGATGACTGGAGTTAGGATCCTCAGAACCCATGTAAAGCTGTACATGGTGGTACACATGTCTGTAATGCCACCACACCTGTGGCAATGAAAAGCAGAGTCAGGAGAATCCCAAAGCTCACTGGCCAGCTAATCTGGCATTGGTAGCAGCAAACAACAAAAAGAGAGGAATGGCCGGGCGTGGTGGTGCACGTCTTAAATCCCAGCACTCGGGAGGCAGAGGTAGGAGGATCACCATGAGTTTGGGGCCAGCCTGAGACTACACAGTGAATTCCAGGTCAGCCTGGGCTAGAGCGAGACCCTACCTCGAAAAACCAAACAAACAAAAAAACCCTGCAGAAAAAAAGCGTGGCATTTTTATAGGGGCTCAGAGTTAAGAGATTGTCTTGATTCTCAGAAGAGCCTTTGGACTTTTGAAGAATATTGGAATTATTAAAGTCTATGAGGACTTTTAGAGATGACTATGTGAAGATTTTTTGTGAGGTGAACATAAAGAGCCAGGGGTGGAATGTTATGAGTTAAAGTGATGTGCTTGCATGTCAGGTTGACAAGCAGAGGGTTTGGGATGGCTCATCTTCATTGGCAACATGACTTGTTTGTTGTTGTATTTTTGTTGTTGTTGGTTTTTAATATTTTATTTATTCGTTTTCAAGCAGAGAGACAGAGAGAGAAAGAGAGAACCAGGGTCTGGTTTATGTGGGTCCTGGGGAATTGAACCCAGGGCCTTAGGCACTGGAAGCAAGTGCCTTAATCGCTGAGCCATCTCTCCAGCCCTGTTATTGTTGTTTTTGAGGTAGAGTCTCTCTCTATTCCAGGCTGACCTAGAATTTACTATGTGGTCTCAGGCTGGCCTCAAACTCATGGTGATCCTCCTACCTCTGCCTCCCAAAGTGCTGGGATTAAAGGTATGTGCCACCATGCCTGGACTTTTGTTGTATTTTAAAAAAATATTTTTTAAAGGCCACCCTGAGACTACATAGTGAATTCCAGATCAGCCTGGGCTAAAGAGAGACCCTACCTTGAAAAACCAAAAAAATATATATATATTTTTTAGTTTTTTCATTTCCAAAGGAGATGGGAGGGGGAAGGGAGGGGAGAGAGAGAGAGAGAGAGAGAGAGAGAGAGAGAGAGAGAGAGAGAGAGAGAGAATGAGTGAATGGGTGAATGGGTGTACCATGTCCTCCAGCCACTGCAAATGAACTCCAGATGTATGCATCACTTTGTGCATCTGGCTTTACGTGGGCACTGGGGAATTGAACTTTTGTCCTCAGGCTTTGCAGGCAAGTGCCTTAACCACTGAGTCATTTCCCCAGCCCTGTTGCATTTTTTATTTTTTTGGGGAGGGGTGTTCTTTTTTTGAAGCAGGGTCTCAGTTTAGCCTAGGCTTACCTGAAACTCACTGCAGCCAAGACTGGCCTTGAACTCATGGCAGTCCTCCCACCTCTGTCTCCTGAGTGCTGGGATTAAAGGTTTGCACCACTACAAGTGGTAGAACTGGATTTAGGATCACCTGAAGACGCAGTTCTGGGCCTGTCTAGAGGGGGTGTTTGTGCAGCTGGTTGACTGAGGAGGGAAGACCCACCCTGAATGTGATCAGCACCAACCAATGGGCTGTGGTCCTAGATTGAATAAACAGAAAAAGGAGAAAGTGACCTCCAGCATTCACTCCTCTCTGTGTCCTGACGGCAGATGTGACCAGCTCATGTTCCAGTGAGAGCCGCCCTTGCCACTGCTCCGTTCCTGCCATGATGGACTGCACCTTAAAACTGTGAGCCAAAATAAACCCATCCTTCCTGAACTGGCTTTTGCCAGGTATTTTGTTACAGCAATGAGACAAGTAACTAACACAATGGGGATGTTATTGCTGAAATGTCCCTCACGGGCTCATATTGTGGATGCTTGGTCTGTAGCTAGTGGTGCTACTGGAGGGGGGGGGGCTCTGAAAACTTTGGGAGAAACAAGTGCTGGTGCTCAGCTCCTTTTCTTCCTTTTCTCTTCTTATTCAGTTTATGACACTCAGAGTGGGCCTTTCCTCCTTAGCTACATCTCTACAACACCTTCACAGAAGTAGGTCACAGGTGCTGGGAAGAGGTCCCAGTGGTTAAAGGTGCATGCTTGCAGAATGAGGCACTAGGGCAGGGCCTTTGAAGGGTATATCCAATCCCTGGTTTCTGTGATACGCTCTGCTTCCTGGTCCACCATGATGTGAACAGCCTCTGTCACATGCTCCTGCCACCGAGAACTGAGCCTTTCTTTTATTTTTATTTTTTAAATATTTTATTTATTAACAGAGATACAGAGAGAGACAGAGAAAGAGAGAGAGAGAGAGAGAGAGAGAGAGAGAGAGAGAGAGAGAGAAAGCACAAGCAAGCGAGTGAGCCAGGGCCACCACCTTGTGGGTCTGACTTATGTGGGTCCTGGGGAATTGAACCTGGGGCCTTAGGCACTGGAGGCAAGTGCCTTAACCGCTGAGCCATCTCTTCAGGTTCTGAGTCTTTCTTTTAGACCATGATGGAATGATGAAGCAGGGTCTCAGTTTAGCCTAGATAAGGCCACCAAGAGCCTCAGATGCCAGATGTGGAACTGCAGGGTTCTATGCTGGCACTGATGGGTTCTGATCTGGCATTGGTGCTTCCTAGCCTCCCCTTCCTCCCTTTTGGAATGGGAGTGTTCACTTTGTGCCATTTTACATTGAAAGTATGTAACTTGTTTTTCAGTTTTTATAGGGGCTCAGAGTTAAGAGATTGTCTTGATTCTCAGAAGATCCTTTGAAGCCCATGAAACTATGAGGAAAAAATAAATATATAAGTTATAAGATTATAGACAATATATTATTTATTATTGCCTTCTGGTTAAGAGCACATACTTTAGAGTCAAGAAAACTTGGATTTGAGTCCCAGCTTCATTGATTACTTGATTGTATATGACTATGCAAACTACCTAACTCCTCTAAGCTTGTTTCTTATCTGCAAAATGGGACGACTAGCATGTATCTGTCTTACTGAGCAGAATAGATCATGCATGTAAAGCAGCCCAGTGCCTGCATTTAGTAAATATGAAATATAAACTTTGCTATTATACTGTACATTACATATACTTTCCAAGATACCTTGGCATCTTTTCTGTTTCATAATTGTGTTTTCATTACCTAACACTCCTTTTCCTGAAAAGAATGCAGAGTTTAGAGTCAGCCAGATCTAATCTAGGTTTAGATTCCAGTTCTTCTTACCACTGAGACCATTGACAACATGGTTAATTTCTCTGGCTTCAGTGTCTTCTGTAAAATGCACATAGTCATGTTTATTTCTCAGGTACTTTGTAAGGATTACCTGGCTTCACATTCACTACACCATTTACTGGTTATGTGACTGCTAAAGGCAATTTGTTGCATGTATAAATAGTTTTTTGAGATAAGATTTTGCTATATAACCAGGTTGATCTCCAACTTGGGATTCTCCTACCTCCTGTGCTGGGGTTGTAGACACACAGCCACCTAACCTGGCCTATGTGTTTTCTTTTTGTTCGTGGATATAATCTATACACATACATATTGTGAGGACAGTGGCCACTTATGATGTTATAAAAGTAAAGAGTATCTGTCACTAGGTGTCCCATCCTAAACACAGTGAGGTGCAAAGGACCGTAGCTTTGACTGCATGGTCTGATAAGCTGATAAATCAGGAAAGAGAGAAGGGGAAGTCACTGAGCCAAGGGGAACTCCCCTTTCCTGTCTGGCTAGGATTTGTTTGTCTTCTACAGAGACTGTTCCCTGCTGATATGGGGGTCTGTGGTGTCCAGCTTTGATTGGCATCTCCAGTGCAGAGGAAGTCAGGAGCCTCTTAACTCTGTTTCCCTCTGAACTTGCAGACTGAAGTCCCAAATACATTCACTTTCTGGCGCCACTGGTGAGAGCAACAAGCCAGGAAATGAATCCAGAATCATGATGTCAGAGCTAGAAGACCTCAGAGAAGGGAGGAGGTATAGTAGAGTAGTTCAGAGCATGGGCTGAGGAGTCAGGATGACTGGGCACAAATCTTAGACATACTACTTACCAGCTGCATGACCTGAGGAAAGTTCTAGAACCTTGTAAAAGCCCTAGTTTTCTTAACTGTAAAATTACTTAGAATATTCCTAACTTCATATGAGATAATTCCTGTAATACACTTAACATAAGACCAAACATATAGTGAACTCTCCATATTTGTAAGCTGCTAACATTGTTTTTCTAGTCTGCCATTTCACTTTTATAGTTGAGGATCCCGATGGCCAGAAAGGAAGCACAGCTCATTAGCTGTCCAGCTGACCAAGGATACTTCCCAGGTGGGGCTGTGCCAAAGGCATGTCCTAGGGGACCAAGGCCCTGCATTAACTGTGCTGAACTCAGAGTGAGGTGGGCAGCAACCCCACCCTAGCTATGGAGTTGGAGCTTTAAGAGTATGTACTAATCAAGACATGATTCCCGCCCAAGTAATCTTCTGCAGAGGAAGTCCCTTCCTGTTAGAAGTATTTATTTTGTAATTAACAAAAGTTAAGGAAGCCCTGTTTAATGTTTTGGCTTGGAGGCTCAGAGTTTCAACTTCTAGCATCCATGGACAAGGGTTTATTGTGGGCTTGTTCTTACTTGCTGAATCAAATGCATTATTATAATCCCTGAGCAACTAGGGGCCAGAGGCTAAGTACCCAAGGCAGAAGAAAGTGGGTTTTCTGAGATCAGAGGACAAAGTGTCCAGCAGTAGACACAGGCTTCAAAAATTGAGCCATGTTTTCAGGCTCTGTAATGTCCAGACCTCGACTTGCAGCATTCAGGGAGGGGTCTGGCACTTCCCCTGGTCCCACCAACGGCTGGGCAGCAGCCCCAGTTTCTGGTGACCTTCATGCTAGGATTTAGTTTGTGCTTTTTTTTTTTTTCTTGTCTGTTTCTTCAAGGCAGGGTGGCTGTTCCCTGCTCCTGGGTGGGAGCTAGGGTGGGGGGAGGGAAGATGGTTTGCTCCCATCTCCACAGCTGTGTTTACACGTCCTTGTCAGGGATGTCTGGGGCCCAGTCTTTCCACAGTCCTCTGTGTCCCCCTCCAAGACTTGCTATTTGATATCTCTGTGGGCTTTACAAAGGAGGGGCGGGAGGGACTGAGGAGTGACCATCGGAAGGAGACTCAGGTTGGAAGGGAGAAAGACATAGTACAGAAAGCTTTGCTTGGATTTGGAGAAGTAGCATTGCCTTGCTTCCCTTTCTACCAGTGGCCTGAGGACCAGCAGAGGATGAAATCCACCCAGAGCTCACCCCGTCCCCAAGGACTAGAGCACGTGACGTTTCTAATCACCAGGTTGAACAGAGTCTTGCTTTGTGATGAGGGTAAGAGCACACAGAGCAGAGCTTTAGTGGGCCTGGTGGTCAGAGATCGAGCATGTTAAGTAAAGTCAATACAGTTACACTGAACTACAGGCAATTTAAAAATGATTGAAGAAAACAGTCAAGTAAATAACGCTCTTCTCCAGGGAGCAAGTTGAGCTGGTATTAATCAGTCTACTTCTATTGCCAGACTCTCGGCCAAGCCCGGCAGAATGGCTGCCAAGGCAAATCAGGCATTAGGTTTCAGAAATTAAACACATAATTTTATTTTTCCACAATAAGGGACTTTCAGAAAAAGAACCAGTCCTATTAGACTACTCAGCACACTTTGTCCAGTTTCTGTCAGCCCCAGAGACCTCCAATTTAAGAACAGGATGAACCTCGAGAAGCCATTCCGTTCTCTCAGCTTCCTGGGGGTGGGGCTGGGAAGAGTAGGGCAGGGCTGCTGCATTTGAAGACAACTAGCCAACAGGTTTGCTTTAAAAATTTTTAAATATCTTTATTTATTTATAAGCACAGAGAGGAGAGGGAGAGAGGGAGAAGGAGCATGCGAGGGCCTCCTGCCACTGCAAATGAACTCCAGATGCATGCACCACTCTGTGCATCTGGTTTTACATGGGTGCTGGAGAATCAAATCCAGACCTTCAGGCTTTACAAGCAAGCACCTAAATGGCTGAGCCATCTCTCCAGCCCCCGTTTTTTCTTTTTCTACATATTTACAGGATAAAAACCTAAAGGTCTGGAAAAGAAAAAGAGACGCAGGAAGAGTTTCCCAAAGATTGGCTGATGCTGTCTCTTGGAAATGGCCAGCTGAGAAAGAGCCTAGTTGGGGGAAATCCCTCTCCCAGCACAGGAAGGGCAGGAGGAAGAAACTGGAAACTTCTACCCAAGAATCCAGCACTTATTGATGATGCGGAGTTATTTCTTTTATCAATATATTTATTTATTTAGTATGTGTATGTATGGGTGCACCAGGGTCTTTCACTATTGCAAATAAATGCCAGATATTTGTATCATCTTTGATTCTGGCTTTACAAGGGTACTAGGAAATTGAACCCCGGGCTGACAGGCTTTTCAAGCAAGTGCCTTTAATCACTGGGCCATCTCCCAGACCCTAGAAAGCTGTTTTCATTATTTCATAATGAAGATTACTAAACTCTGTGTTGAATCCTGATGCAGGACTTTGGGTTCAGAGAGGCATTAAATTCCACAAAGATGCAGGAGATCCCCGGTCCATGGACCCCAACTTTTGGGTACTTTATCCAAGTTATCAAATAATTGAAAATGCCAACTCAGCGAGGCACCTAAATTATCAATTATAAGGTTTGTTTCAGGAAGAGTTAGGATTCAGAGGGAAGGCAAGCAGGGAAGCCCAAGCTAAAAACAGTTCTCCCCCTTCCCAGCCTGAGCCTGATGGGGAGATGGAGAAAATCTCCTTCACATCTGGGGGAGGGAGGAAGAAGCCTCCAGTGAAGGAGCAGGCCACAAGATCTGAGAAGACTGAGAGAGATCACACATGTAACAAAGCAGGAAAGCACATGGACAAAAAGAAATCCCTTTACAAGCCCCAGCTGGGAAGAGGAAGAGGAGACAGAGAGAGACTTACGCATGTGTGTCCAGAGAGATCTAAAGGAAGAAGAGGGCCAAGAGAGATTTACACACGTGGTTAGGCTTCTTTATAGGGGCCAGACATTCAATTAGGATGAGCCTTATCATTAGACTCAGGTGTGTAAGTCTGATTGGTTGGTGGACTCAAGAGGGTCAGCCTTCAGGTGTGCTAAACTCAGGAAACTTGAGGAAGCAAGAAGCTGCTGCCTGGGAGTGTTGCTTGTAGCCATCTTGAATGAGACTGGGTCAGACACAGGTTAAAGGCACTTGCTTACAAAGCCTGAAGGCCTGGGTTCAATTCTACAGTATGCACATAAAGCCAGATGCACAAAGTGGCACATGCATCTGGAGTTCATTTACAGTTGCAGGAAGCCCTGGTGTGCCCATTCTCTCTCTCAAATATATATATATATATATATATTTTTCCCCAAGGTAGGGTCTTGCTCTAGCCCAGGCTGACCTGGAATTCACTATATAGTCTCAGAGTAGTCACAAACTCATAGTGATCCTCCTATCTCTGCCTCCCAATGTGCTGGGATTAAAGGCATGCACCACCATGCCCAGTTTAAGAATTTTTTTTTTTTGCAGTGCTGAGGACCAAACCCAGGGCCTTGCGCTTGCTAGGCAAGCGCTCATCCACTGAGCTAAATCCCCAACCTCAAGAATATTTTCTTAAGAATATTTTTTTAGGCCGGGTGTGGTGGCGCACGCCTTTATTCCCAGCACTCAGGAGGCTGAGGTAGGAGGATTGCCGTGAGTTCAAGGCCACCCTGAGACTATAGAGTGAATTCCAGGTCAGCCTGGGCTAGAGCGAGACCCTACCTCAAAAAACAAAACAAAACAAAAAAAAAGAATATTTTTTTGCAAGATCACAAATGCACTTTTATTTATTTTCTTAGGTTTAAATCCTTGAAAGGTACAGCATCACTCGGATTCTGTGTCCTATGGCCTTGGCAGGAAGGTTGCTTTGGAATTTGGCAAGAACCATGCCACTGTTTCCAAGGGCCGGAGTTACTTTTCCCCAGATTACTCTGGGCTTGTTAGGTTTGCCACCAGGAATCACTGTGTTGTTTTTTTGCTTTGTACACGTAAGCACATCTCTTGTCCAAGTAGAATTCGGTTTTATCTCGGGCATAAACACCTTCGATTTTAAGAAGAGCTGTGTGCTCCCTCTGGTTCCAGAGACCCCGCTTATAGCCAGCGAAGGTGGCCTTCCACACATAACTGTCTTTTAGAAGTCCTGTTCCATCAGGCCTCCACAGGCTCCGAGATGGTGGGCAAGAATATTTTTATTTGCAAGGAGAGAAAGAGAGAGAGAGAAAGAGAGAGAGAGAGAGAGAGAAAGAGAGCGAGAGAGAGAATGAATGGGTGCATCAGGCCCTCCAGTTACTGCAAACAAACTCCAGACACATGCTCCACTGTGCATCTGGTTTACATGGGTACTGGGGAATTGAACCTCAGTCTTTAGGCTTTGCAGGCAAGTGCCTTAACCACTGAGCCATTGTTCCAGCCCCAATAAATATTTTTCTAAAACCTCTTTTGCTCCTATCTCCTTCACATTCTATGCCAAGTAGAACTGGAGTTGGGGCACCAGGAAGGTGGGAAGGTTTAAAGAAAAAGGCTCCACAACTCTCATCTTCAACTTCCACACACATCCCTCCTTCCTTCCTTACCACTTCAGAAAAGAAAGAATTCCTTGCCACCATACTTTGCCACCTCAGATTTATTTCTGCATCTCTGCTCCCCTCACTTTGCATACTCTAAGGCAATACCTTTGACTCCCATGATTTCAGTTACCATCAATATGTCACTGGTTCCCACATTGCTCACTAGTCTATCTCTGATAGATCCTCTGAACATCTCTCCTCTTTTTCTTTTCTTTTCTAAAATTTTATTTATTTGCAAGGAGACAGAGAGAGAATGGGAGTACCAGGGCCTCCAGCCACTGCAAATGAACTCCAGATGCATGCACCACTTTGTGCATCTGGCTTTACATGGGTACTGAGGAATTGAACCTGGGTCATTAATCTTTGCAGGCAGGTATCTTAACCACTGAGCAATCTCTCCAGCCCCTCTTCTTCTTTTTAAAAATATTTTATTTACTTATTTATGAGAAAGAGAGAGAGAGAGAGAAAGGGAGGGAGGGAGGGAGAGAGAAAGAGAGAGAGTATTGGTAGGCCAGGGGCTTTTACTACTGCAAACAAATTCTACCACTTTGTGCATGCATCTGGCTTTATGTGGGTGTTGGGGAAATCAAACCTGGGCTGGCAGGCTCTGCAAACAAGTGCCTTTAACTGCTGAATTCTAAGTAATATTTATTCATCTGGTTTGCCCAGAAGAATCCTTAGCGTTAACAAAACAGTACCAATCCCCAATGTCAGATCAATAAAACAAATACTTGGAGTGTTACTTAAGCATATGCTACCAAGCATCTCATGTGAACTGTACATCTGTCTTTAGATAACCCACATATTTTTGAGAAAGTGAGGAACCACCAGAGGATGACAGAGGGCAAATAAACTCCTGGGCCCCTGGCTTGTTTCTGGTTTAAAGCATGGCATGTGTTTTCTTTCATCCCACGTCATGCCGCCTCAGCAGATGCAATAGCTTAAGCACCAGAAGTCCTTCAGGCAAGATGAAGCCTGCCTGTTAGCCCACCCAGCAAACTATACAAGCTGGTCCCTCTTTTTGTTCAGGGAGAACACTTTTCTTTTTGGTCAGTGTTGGCTTACTTCTGCTCAAGAGCCAAGCTGGGTATGGTGGTGCATACCTTTAATCCCAGCACTCTCGAGGCAGAGGTAGGAGGATGGCTGTAAGTTCGAAGCCAGCCTAGGCTAGAGCAAGACCCTCATTTCTACTCTTTCTGTGCCAAAAGATCCCTTTTCTGCTAACACTTTCTTTGTATAATTATCAATGCTTGCAAATTTGGTCCTCAAATTTGATTACATGCTATAGTCATCTGGCACAATTTGTTTTGTCTCACTCTAACTCAGGCTAAACAGGAACTCTCTGTAGCCCCAAGCTGGCCTTGAATTCACAGCGATCTGATCCTCCTACTCAGCATCCAGAGTGCTGAGATTAAAGACATGCTACATCATGTCCCAGCCATCCTGGGACAATTTTCAAAAACTTTTAAACTGACAATTAAAAAACTAGTTATTTGTTTGTTTATTTCAGAGAAGGAAAGAGAATACAGGCACACGAGGGCCTCTCTGCAAAGGAGCTCCAGACCTCTGCACATCTGGGTTTGTGTGGGTACCAGGGAATTGAACCCAGGTTGGCAGCCTTCACAAGCAAGCAGTTTAACCACTGAACTAAGTGTCAAAGAATGAATGCCTCAGGGCCTCCTGCCCCTACAAATGAACTCCAGACATATATGCCACTTTGTGCATCTGGCTTTATGTGGGTACTGGGGAACTGGACCCAAGCTTTTAGGCTTTGGAGGCAAGCGCCTTTAATCACTGAGTCATCTCTCCTGCTCTGACTTTTTTGTACTTGTACAAAATGTATTTTTATCATAGTCCCCTCACATCTCTCTCTTGCTCCTACACCTCTATGCCCCCCCTTCTATTGAACCTCCAACCAATTCCTCTACTATTTTGATGTTTTTATTTATTTTATTTTTTTTTTTGAGGTAGGGTCTCACTTTAGCCCAGGCTGACCTGGAATTCACTATGTAGTCTCAGGGTGGCCTTGAATTTATGGTAATCCTCCTACCTCTGCCTCCCAGGTGCTGGGATTAAAGGTGTGCGCCACCATGCCCGGTTATTTTGATTAAAGAAATATTTTTCTTTATTTGTAAGCAGAGAGAGACAGAGAAAGAGAGAGAGAGAGAGAGGAGAGGAGAGACAGGCAAACAGGCAGAGAGGATGGGAAAGACAGGTCCTCTAACTGCTGCACGCTACAGATGCATGCACCACTTTGTGCCTCTGGCTTTATGTGTGTACTAGGGAACTGAACTCGGGTTAGGTTTTGCAGGCAAGCACCTTAAACTCTTAGCTATCCCTCTAACACTATTTAAAAATTTATTTATTTATTTATTTATTTTTATTTTTATTTTTTTTGGGGGGGGTGTTTTCGAGGTAGGGTCTCACTCTAGCTCAGGCTGACCTGGAATTCACTATGTAGTCCTTGAACTCACAGTGATCCTCCTACCTCTGCCTCCCGAGTGCTGGGATTAAAGGAGTGCGCCACCATGCCGGGCCAAAAATTTATTTATTTATTTGAGAAGAGAGAGAGAGAGAGAGAGAGAGAGAGAGAGAGAGAGAGAGAGAGAGAGAGAGAGAGAGAGAGAGAGAGGGTTGCCAGGGTTTCCTGACACTGTAAATGAACTCCAGATGCTACTTAGTGCCTCTGGCTTTACGTGTGCACTTGGGAATCAAACTCAGGTCCTTAGGCTTTGCAGGCAAGCACCTTAATTGCTGAGCCATTTCTCCAGCCCTATTTTGATTTTTTAAAAAATATTTTATTTATTCATTTTTCAAACAGAGAGATACAGAGAGAGAGAGAGAGAGAGAGAGAGAACCAGGGCCACCACCTTGTGGGTCTGGCTTATGTGGGTACTGGGGAATTGAACTGGGGGCCTTAGGCACTGGAGGCAAGTGCCTTAACCTCTCAGCCATCTCTCCAGCCCTATTTTGATTTTTTTAGGCAAGGTCTCACTCTAGCTCAGGCTTACCTAGAACTCACCCCATAACTCCAGGCAGGCCTCGAACTCATGGTGATTCTCCTACCTCAGCCTTCCAAGTGCTTGGATTAAAGGCGTGTGCCAACATGCCCAGTTTTCATTTTATTTAATTAATTTATTTATTTTGGTTTTTCAAGGTAGGGTCTCACTCTAGCTCAGCCTTACTTGGAATTCACTATATAGTCTCAGGGTAGTCTTGAACTCACGGCAATCCTGCTATCTCTGGCTCTGGAGTGCTGGGATTAAAGCCGTGCACCACCACTCCCAGCTTCATTTTATTTTTGACTCCTTTCATTACACATGATGACATGTTGATGGGTGCAATATTGTGCAGGTAATGACAGCAGCAGTGAGGTCATGAATGCCATGACCACCACATGTCTGGAGTATAATGTTCCAAAGGGCTCCTCCTCCTTATCCTCTTGAAATCCAAGATACCTCCCAGAGTAATTCAACAAGACTTTCTCAGGTTGGAGGCAGACCTCTTTATTAGACCTCCCCAGATGATTTCAGAATGATCCAAGTTTGAGATCCAATTATATAGAAGGCATCAGGAACCAAAAGGAATGTCACTGCAAGTTGCAAATACAACATGGACGAATATTTGCCTTGATAGTTAAATAGATGGAAAGGAAAAAATAGCAAAGTTGGTTTTTAATATTTTTTTTATTTGAGAGAGAGAGGGAAAGAGAGAATGGGTATTACACCAGGGCCTCCTACAAACAAACTCCAGATACATGCACCACTTTTTATATCTGGCTATACATCGATACTGGGGAATCAAACCCAGGCCTGCAGAATTTGCAGTCAAGTGTCTTTATAAAACTGCTGAGCCATCTCTCCAGCCCAAAGTCAAAGTTTGTTTGTTTGTTTTTTTTTTGAGGTAGGGTCTCTCTCTAGCTCAGGATTCACTATGTAGTCTCAGGCTGGCCTTGAACTCATATCAACCCTCCTAGCTCAGCCTCCCAAGGGCTGGGATTAAAGGTGTGTGCCACCAGGCCTGGCAGCTAATGCATTTTTATCGGTGACATATAGAAATGATTTTGTGCCTTTCTCATTGCATCGTGTTTAGTGGTGTCTGCTAAGATGGTTTATCCCTGGCGATGTGTCCTACTTGGTAAATTGCTATTTCCCTTTTAAAACTAAGAAGTATCTTGTGTGGAGATATTTTAATACAAAATTTCTTTTTTAAAAATATATTTTATTTATTTTTGACACTTTCTCTTTAAAAATATTTTATTTATTCATTTTCTAGCAGAGAGATACAGAGTGAGAGAGAAAGAAAGAGAGCACCAGGGCCACACCTTGTAGGTCTGGCAATATGTGGGTACTGGGGAATTGAACCAGGGGCCTTAGGCACTGGAGGCAAGTGTCTTAACCGCTGAGCCATCTCTCCAGCCCTTTAATACAAAATTTCTAATTTTTTTAAAGTAATTGGGAGAACCTCTGACACAAATAAGATAATCATGTGTAAATAAGGCAAGAGTTTGTCTATCCCACAGACAGGTGCCTGGGGTATTGGTAAGGAGTGAGGCATGGGTATGAAGAACTTCTAAGTGAGGGGACTGGAGAGCTAGCTCAGCAGTTTAAGGCACTTGCCTGCAAAGCCTAATGACCCACATTCAACTCCCCCAATACCTACGTAAATCCAGATGCAAAAGGGGCTCGTGCATCTGGAGTTCGTTTGCACTGGCTTGGAGGCTCTGGTGCGCCCATTCTCTTTTCCATCTCTATCTGCTTGTAAGAAAATAAATATTGAAAAAAATTAAAAGAAAAAGAACTTCTGTATCTCTCTGCTAGAAAATGAATAAATAAAATGAAAAAAGAATTCAGTGTTGAGCCGGGCGTGGTGGCGCACGCCTTTAATCCCAGCACTCGGGAGGCAGAGGTAGGAGGATCGCCATGAGTTCAAGGCCACCCTGAGACTACATAGTGAATTCCAGGTCAGCCTGGACTAGAGCGAGACCTTACCTCGAAAAACCAAAAAAAAAAAAAAAAAAGAATTCAGTGTTGTCTGAAAAAAAATCAAGAAGTTATCAGCGACTCCTCGATGATCTCCTGGGACAGCGCCAGCTCGGGAACCAGGATTGCACCACCGCAGTTTCCCCAGTGCCGGCAGCAGGTGCCGAGCAGTAGACCTTGCGAGTCGGCAAACCAGGTGGTTCAGGAGCTCAACGCGCCTGCTCAACGCGGGGCGTGGCCTCAGCGCTGGGGGCGTGGTCTCGGTGCGCAGGCGTCGTGGCGGTGGGTCCCTGCGGCTCAGGATGGAGGTTGAGTGAGTAAACAAGCCCGGGCTGGGATAAGACGGGGCCGGGCCTCGGCACATGGCCGCCCAGGCCCGCGTCCCGGGGAGGGTCCTGGAGCTGAGAGGAAGGTGGGAACCTCGCAGCCTGCCTGGCCCGGGGTAGTGAGGCGCCCGGCCCCGTTCCGAGCGTGGAAAGGACTGGAGGCGACTGGGCGGGCGAGGGCCGCGTGCGTGCGGGGCCGCGTTCCGGAGGAGGCGCGGCGGGGGCGGGTCCCGGGACGGGCGGTGGGCGGGAGCCGCGACACCTACGGGGCCCCTCGGGGAGTGAGGGGGCTCCCGGGGGCCGGGGCTGTGTCACCCGGACTGAGCTTGAGATGACTTGGGGGGGTATTGAGGGAGGGGTGAGGTTCACAAGATGTCTGGCTGGGGCGGCGGTCATGCAAGTGTGCGTCCTTTCGTTCTGGTCTCGAATTTTCACCCTCCAGAGCCCGGGGTTTTCAGCCCCAGAATTTTCTAGAGGATCAAAATGATGTTTTTTGTTTTTTTTTAAGCCAAACGTGCCCTGACGCAAAGACAACGTGTTTGTGTTTGGAACATAGCTGTCAGGAAATAAGTGTGGGGCAAATTTATTTCTGTCAAAAGTGACTCCTGAGAAGTCCTGGAAGGGTGTGAGTGCTGCGGATGACTTTTGAGAAGATCTCACAATTGTCAACGGAGTAGCCGAAGTATGGAGCCTAGGACCTAGCCTGGGAAGACCAGGGCAGAGAGCCAAAGAACACATTTGGGTATGCACACAGGTGTTGTTAAATAAAAGCCAGGCTTGGTGGCACAAGCCTTTAATCCCATCATTGGGGATGCGGATGCCGAGGTAGGAGGATCATGGTGAGTTCAAGGCCAGCCCAGACTACATAGTGAATTCATGTCAACCTGAGCTAGAGCAAGACTCTACCTCAAAACAAAGCAACAAAGGAAGATGTATTGAATAACATTTACAGCCTGAGAAGGTGCTATCCCAGAGGTTTGAGAAATCAGTTTTCAGCTTTGGAATCCCAAATATGTGGTAGTGACAAAAGAGACAACTGACTTACATAGGAGAGAGTCCTTGTCAGGAGATAAGTCATTAAAAATATATAGGGAGCTTGGAAATTGGGTCAGTGGTTAAAGGTACCTGTTTGCAAGGCCTGCAGGCCCAGGCTCAGTTCCCAAGCCACCTATGGAAGCTGGAAACAAAAAGTGATACAAGTGTCTGACATTTGCTCGCAACACACACACATAACTTACATACACATATTTATGGAACCTGTTTGTGGTGGTGGGTAGGCCTATAATTGGAAGGTGGAGTCAGGAGGACCAGGAGTTTAAGGGCCAGCCCTATCAAGGCCAGCCTGGCCTACGTGAGACCCTGTCTCAAAACACAACAACAGCATACAAGGAAGAGCCATCTATGAAAATTCAATAGTATTTCAAGAATGATGCTTGGTCTGTTGTCAGTCATGGTATGAATCAGCTCTCCAAGAGTTGAGTTGTTTACTCAGAGATATACCCCCAAGCACCTAGTGCCCAGCCTGTAGTGTTTATATTCACTTGTGGAGGAAATAAGCAATGTAAATGTAGACTGGCTGTCAGTAGATCTGGATCCTAACTCTGCCACTAACAGAGAACTTGCAGGCAGGCCAGTCATATGGCTTAGAGGGGAAGAGCCCTTGCCATAAGCATGAAGGCCTGAGACTGCCTGAGTTCAATTCCCCAGGGCCCACATAGACAGCTGGGCATAGTTGTGCATGCCTGTAACCCCAGTCCTGTGGGGAACCAAAGTTGAAGAAACCTCAGCTCTGTGTTCAGAGAAAGACTATCTCAAGACATCTGGCTTCCCTTGACACATGCATACAGCACGCCTCCCCTTCTGGTGTCAAGTACATGTTCATTATGGTAGTTACATTAGAGCCCTTTGAAGATGAGTAGCCTGGAGTTGAAGTTGAAATTGTACCTTTTTTTTGGTTTTTCGAGGTAGGGTCTCACTCTCACTGATTCCAGGCTGACCTGGAATTCACTCTGTAGTCTCAGGGTGGCCTTGATCTCAAAGTGATCCTCCTACCTCTACTTCCCGAGTGCTGGGATTAAAGGTGTGCACCACCATGCCCTGCTGAAATTGTACTTTCAAGACTATTGTAAAGGATAAAAGTGAGGCCAGGGAAGGTCAGTGGTGGAGTGCTTACTTGCCAATGTGAGGCCGTGTGTGTGTGTGTGTGTGTGTGTGTGTGTGTGTGTGTGTGTGTGTGTGTCTGTCTGTGCATGCACACCCCCCCCACCACATCCACATCTTATTGGTGGATACACACCAATAAGAAAGAAAAGGGGAGATCTTGAGAAAACAGCCAGACTTGTTTCTCTTATGCTTGGTTTTGCATTACAACACCTTTAAAGAGCCCTCCCCTTTTTAATTAAGGGCTGGGGGTCTGGTTCAGTGGTAGAGCACTTGACTAGCAGCATGTGCAGAATCCTGGATTCCATCCTTAACACTGCAAAATTAAAGTTAAAAATGGTTTTATATATACCGTGCACTAACTGATTGTGCCACTGGAGCTCCTAAAAATGATTTTAAAATGCTAGTTTAACCTGTCATGTGGCACACACCTTTAATACCAGCATTTAGGAGACAGAGGTAGGAGGATCACTGAGTTCAAGGCCAGCCTTAATAAGAGAGACCCTACCTTGAAAAAACAAAACAAAAAGTTAGTTTAGGGCTGAAGAGATGGCTTAGCGGTTAAGGCGTTTGCCTGCAATGCAGAAGGACCCGAGTTCTATTCCCCAGTGCCCATGTAAAGCCATATGCACAAGAGGGCTGGAGGCCCTGGTGTGCTCATCCTCATCTCTCTGTCTGCCTCTCTCTCTCTCTCTCTCTCTCTCTCTCTCTCTCAAATAAATTAAAAAAAAAAGTTTATCCTTTAGTCTCAGCTCTTGGAAGGCTGAGATAGGAGTATCACCATGAGTTTGAAGCCAGCCTGAGTTCCAGGTCACTGAGGGTAGACAGAGAGAATGGGCACACCAGGTCCTCTAGCCACTGCAAAGAAATTCCAGATGCACGTACCACCTTGTGCATCTGGCTTTTTGTGGGTACTGGGGAGTTGAACTCTGGTCCTTCTGCTTTGCAGGCAAACACCTTAACCACTAAGCCATCTCTCCAGCCTGGTGTACACCTTTAATCCCAGCACTGGGGAGATTGAAGCCAGCCTGAAACTATATCGTGAATTTCAGGTCAGCCTGAGCTAGAGCGAGACCCTACTTCAGATCCCCTCCCCTCTAACCTACTTCAGATCCCCTCCCCTCTAAAAAAAAAATATGTGCGTGTGTGTATTAGCGGTTTAATTATTGAAAATTGAAATTGGCTTTATTAGTCCATTAGGGTTAGGGGATCCTCCTACCCCAGCTTCCTGAGTGCTGGGATTAAAGGTTTGCAACACCACAGCTGGCTGATTTGTATAATTATGAAATATGTAACAATGCATTTTATGTAATTTGGAGGTGAAGCAAGGTCGGTCTCAAGTAGCCAAGGCTGACTTTGAACTCCTGATGTGTAGCTCCTGAGTGCTGGGATTACAGGAGTGAGCCACCACACTTGACTCATTAAGTATATTTTTTGTGGTTTTGGATTAAGTTTTAAAAGTATCTACTTTGTTCACTATCAACTCAGAAATGGTTGGAGGTAGCAGCTCTTAACATTCTATATAGAATAATTAAACTGAGAAGTGAAGGGGGGTAACAGGGGAAGGTAATCAGAGCAGATTGGTCAAGATTTACGAGGAGCATTCAGAAAAGAAAAACCGGCTGGGCTGTGGCTCCATGGTGCATGTACAAGGCTTCGAGTTTGGTCTCCAGCACCCCCAAAAACAAGCAAAAACCAGAGCTGCTCTTAGGGAATAAATACTTCCATTCTGGAAAGTCCCAGCTGGTTTTGTTTGTTTTCTTTTGCCTACATGTGTCTTGGGTTCCTTCCTTTATCATCAGTAAATCATCAGTTAAGACTACAGTCCTTCAAGCCCTGAAAAGTCGTGTTACTTAATTAGTAGTTGGAATTTGGTGCCTCTGGTGTGTTACATTCTGTGATTCATTTATTCTAATACTTTGATTTGTTATAGACTAAGGAGTTGTGGGTTTTGTTTTGTTTTGTTTTGTTTGTTTGGTTGGTTTTTCGAGGTAGGATCTCTAGCCCAGACCTGGAATTGACCTGGAATGTGACCTTGAACTCATAGCCATCCTCCTACCTCTGCCTCCTGAGTGCTGGGCTTACAGGCGTGCAACACCTTGCCCAGCCCCTGTCAAAGTCCTGTTTTTATTGAATGATAACGAACAGTTGCTAAACATTCAACTTTAGGCTGATGCACCACAAAACCAACCACAGCAGGGCTCCCACCCAAGGAGGCTGCTCAGTGTACAGTCCTAGTAACCAGCCTTTTCCTCTGGGCCTTTAAGAAAATGAATCCTGCTTTTTTTTTTTTTTTTTTTGGTCATTATTGCCGTCAGTGCAATTCTAATGAACTCTACAAAGTATTCATGTTATAATTTGTAAATTAAAATTCAGGGTCATGATAAACTGGATATGGTGTTGATGCATGACTCTTTAAGGTTCAGAAGTTCCAGGTCATCCCTGGGCTACTTACTTTACAAGTTCAAGGCCAGTTCAGATACCTGAGACCTTGGCTTAAAAAAAAAATCAAGGTCACAAGTTCCTTTTAAGTCTTTGTCTGTTTAGTGGTCAGAAGCTAAAACAATGTAAATACCTCAGAGAACTAGGAAGGTGGCAGAAGTATCCAGCCTTGACTTTGTGACCTAATGAAGTCATCTACAAATGTGTGGGGCTACATTCATAGCTGTCCTGGGACAAATGCAGCCCATAGGTTGCACACCCCCAAGATATCAAAGATGTACTTAATATCCTGAGGGTTCTGTGCCACTGTGAGCCTTACCTCAGAGCTGGTTTTGGTAGGAATGTCGATCACTGCATGCATTGCTAGTGCTCTCTGAATTGAAAATGAAAAAACAAGATGACGGGCTGGAGAGATGGCTCAGTGGTTAAGGCATATGTCTCCAGTGCCTAAGGCCCTGGGCTCAATTCTCCATTACCCACATAAGCCAGACCTATAAAGTGGTGGCCCTGGTGTGTGCGCTCGCTCTCTCTCTCTCTCTCTCTCTCTCTCTCTCTCTCTGCTTGAAAATGAATAAATTAAATTAAATAAATTAAATAAATAAATAAAAAATTAAATAAAATTCCAGGCTTACCTGGAATTCTCTATGTTCTCAGGGTGGCCTTGAACTCACAGCAATCCTCCTACCTCTGCCTCCCAAGTGCTGGGATTAAAGACGTGTGCCACCACGCCCGGCTCTGTTATGAACTTTTATATTTTTATTTCAATCGTTCTAAGTTAAAGGAAATTATTCCTTTATTTAAAAGTTTTTTAAAATTTATTTGAGAGGAGAGGAAGAGAGAGAGAATAGATGTGCCAAGGCTTCTTGCTGTTTGCTGCAAACTAATTTCAGATGCATGTAACACTTTGTGCATCTGGCTCTATGTGGATACTGAAGAATTGAACCCAGGCCAACAGGCTTTGCAAGCAAGTGTCTTTAACTGCTGAGACATCTCCCCCAGCCCAAAGGAAATTTTTTCTTAAATGCTGTATTTTCTTTCTACAATGTTTTTTCCTAGTCAAGTGTGGTGGTTCATATCCAGCACTGGGGAGGAAGAGACAGGAAGGTCAGGATTTCAAGGTTAGCCTCAATCACAAATCATGTTCACTGCCAGCTTGAGCTCCATCTGACCCTGTCTCATAATAAAACAAAAAAAATTAAAGGTTTTCTATTTTCAGCTAGCGACAGACCACATTCCAGTTTTAGCATTGAAAACAAATTGGGATCCAAATTTCTGGGAAAGATTTCAAGGTTTTTATAGATTTATTTTCCTGTAGACATGCAAATAAGGTAGTTCTTACTACTACCAGTGACTACTCTTCTTTAAAATAAACTTTATTTTAAGAGCAATTTTGGATTGGCAAAAACATAAAGCTAGGGCTAGAGAGATGGCTCAGCGGTTAATGTGCTTGCCTGCAAAACCCAATGACCTGAGTGTAATTTCCCAGTATCCACATAAAGCCAGATGCACAAAGTGGTGCATGCATCTGGAGTTCCGTTTGCAGTGGCTAGAGACCCTGGAATACCCATTCTCTCTCTGTCTTTCTTTGCTTGCAAGTAAATAAAAATATTTTTAAATGTAAAGCTAGGAAAATAAAAAATAAATGTAAAGCTAGGGAAAAAAAAGTAAAGCTAGAAACTGGGAAGATGGCTTAATGATTAAGGCACTTGTCTGCAAAGCCTAACAACCTGAGTTCCATTCCTCAGAACCCATGTAAAGCCAGATGCACAAGAGGCGCTTGCATCTGGAGTTCCTTTGCAGCAGCTAGAGGCCCTGGCATGCCCCTTCTCTCTCTCTCTCTCTCTCTCTCTCTCTCTCTCTCTCTCTCTCTCTCTCTCTCCTTCTCTCTCTCTCCTTCCCTCCCCCCTCTATCTCTTTGCTTGCAAATAAATAAAATATTTATTTATTTATTTATTTTAAATATTTCATTTACTCGTTTTCAAGCAGAGAGAGAGAGAGAGAGAGAGAGAGAGAGAGAGAGAGAGAGAGAGCGAGAGAGCGAGCACCAGGGCCACCACCTTGTGGGTCTGGCTTATGTGGGTGCTGGGGAATTGAACCTGGGTCCTTAGGCACTGGAGGTAAGTGCCTTAACCGCTGAACCATCTCTCCAGCCCCATAAATAAAATATTTAAAGAAACATAAAACTAGCGCGTAGGGAGCTCTCATAAGCCTCACATACAGTTTCTAGTATTAGTATATTATATTACATTAGCATACATGTAAAGTTTGTCACAGTTAATGGACCACTATTGATCATTCTATTATTGTTCCCTCTGAAGTCACTAAAGAACTTAAAACAAAACAGAAAAAAAGGTGGCTGTGCGTGGTGGCACCCGACTTTAGTCCCAGCTCTCAGGAAGCAGGGGAAGGAGTATCTACAGTAGTTTGTAGTTTGAGCCCAGCCTGGAGCTACAGAGTGAGTTCCAGGTCAGCCTGGGCTGGAGTAAGACCCTACCTCGAAAAAACAAACAAAAATAAATAAATAAATATGGGAGGCAGGGATAGGAGGATCACTGAATTTGAGGTCAGCCTGGGACTACATAGTAAATTTCAGGTCAGCCTGAACTAGAGTGAGACCCTATCTTGAAAAACAAAACAAAACAACAACTGGGGGCTGGGGAAATGACTCAGTAATTATTAAAGGTACTTGCTTATAAAGTCTGCTTGCCCAGGTTCAATTCCCCGGTAGCCATGTAAATCCAGACATAAAAAGTGTTCGAGTCAAACACACACATATCACTAAATAAAGTAAAAGGGGGAAAAGAAAAAACCTGGCACGCTGGTTTTTCACAGTGGCTATAGCATTTTGCTTCCCCACCTGCAATGTACGAGGATGCTAGTTGCTCTCTATAACGACCTACCATTGGGTTTACCAATCTCTTCTGTCTTAGCCGTTCTAGTGAGTATGGAGAGTATCTCATTTAGTGTTAATCTGTATTCCCCAGTGATTAATGATGTGAAGTCGTGTGTGTGTGTGTGTGTGTGTGTGTGTGTGTGTGTGTG
The DNA here is from genome assembly GCA_004024765.1 of Zapus hudsonius. Taxonomy (NCBI): domain Eukaryota; kingdom Metazoa; phylum Chordata; class Mammalia; order Rodentia; family Dipodidae; genus Zapus; species Zapus hudsonius. The sequence continues at coordinate 72,381 of PVHP010001433.1, read as the reverse complement.
TATGTGTATCAGTGTCTGCTGTTCCCATATCTTGTTTTGTTGCTGTTTCTGAGATAGGGTCTCCCTGGATAGCCTAGGGTTGCCCGAAGGAATTCACTATGTAGTCTTAGGGTGGCCTCAAACTCATGGCGATCCTCCTACCTCTGCCTCCCGAGTGCTGGGATTAAAGGCGTGCGCCACCATGCCCGGCTGTTTTTTTTTTAACCCATTCAATTGTTTGTCCACATTTTATATAGCATTATTAAAGACTTAAGCCCCAAACTACATGTGTTTGAAGTTTGTCTTTAATGTACAAAGAAACATAATGAAAGGCTGGCTCCTAAGTACCTGGCTGGAATGGAAGTGCTATTTTGCTTGTGTAAATAACATGCCACCTCCTTTGCCAAAGATAGATGAGCCCATTGTTCAAGCCTGTTCTAGCAAGTGCTGAGTTCTTTTGTTTTTTACTTTGTTATGACAGTCATTGGTTAGGATCCAGCTGCTGCAATATCATATAGCTGTACCTCAGGTGTTTATTTTAATCTTATCTGTCTGTCCCTACAATATGTTTCATCTTTCTCATATACTCTGTGGAGAATGGCCAAATGCCAAATAAACTCTTAGAGACATTGAAGACCCATTCAAAAGCCAAGTGAAATAAATATTGGCTCATGGACACACAAGATTCAAACATCACTTTAACTGTAGAAGGAGGAAGTGTGGCTTATTTTTCATTGTAGCTGGTTTAAAAACTCAATGGCATTTTCATGTATATCTGTATATTCTCTGGCCAAATAAAACACACAAGGAAAATTAGAAGAGGTGCCATTGTTTGATTATTGTGTTTACTTTTCATCTCTTTTACAGTTCTTAAAATATTTATGTATTTGCAAGCAGAGAGAGATAGAAGAGAAACAGAATGGGCACGCCAGGGTATCTTGCCACTGCAGACAAACTCCAGATGCATGTGCCACTTTGTGCATCTGGCTTTACGTGGGTACTGGGGAATTGAACCTGGGTTGTTAGCCTTTGCAGGCAAGCGCCTTAACCACTAAGCCATCTCTCCAGCTCCTCTTCAATTTTTAAAAATATTTTCATTTATTTGCAAGGAGATAGAGTGATTATGGGTGTGCCAGGGCATCTTGCCACTGCAAACAAACTCTAGACACCTGTACCACTTTGTGCATCAGACTTTGTGTGGGTAAGTGGGAATTGAACCTGGGTCAGCAGGCATTGCAAACAAGTGCCTTTAACCACTGAGAAGTCTCCCCAGCCTTTCCTGTCATCTTCTCTTTTGACATACTATAGGAGATCACATTTCAGTTATGACTCCTTACTGATTTTTGTGGTGGCCATTTTCTCTAAGAAATCTACCACCACCACCCCCAGCAGTGCTGTGGTTGACTAAGTTCTCTTCCATTATTTCATCTCCAGTTTTAATTGGTAGAGCTCTCTGCTCTACGATTACTATTTCAAAGGAGGAAATAAAGCTGGGTATGATGGCACATGCCTGTGGTCCTAGCACTTGGGAGGGCACAGGAGATTCTTGAGTTCGAAGCCAGCCTGGGCTCCAAAAATACTGTCTCAAAAGAAGGACTTGGGAGGAAAGATGGATGAGTTCCAAAAGTGACAGGAGAGGGATTATTGTTATAAACTGTTTTGTTAATGGAGGTTTTAATTTCTCATTGAATTGTAATTTATACATTGGGTCATTAAGGTCTCAATAAGAATAGCCTAAAGTTCCTGAGAGAGTTAATGTTGTCCTTGACTTGAAATAATTTTTTTATTTCTTGGAGCAATTACTAAGTTTGTTCAGGGCAGAGATAAGAACAGAAATCAGGTGTGGTGGCACATATCTGTAATCCCAATACTTAGGAAGTGCAGGCAAGAAGATAAGGAATTCAAAGCCATCCTCAGATGCATAGAGTTCAAGGCCATCCTGGACTACATGAGACCTTGGGATAGTTTAGGATTTCAGCAATTGAGAAACAAGCAGTTCCACCTATCCTCAAAGTGATCTTTAAGTAAATTGCTTCAAGAAATTAGAAGTCAGAGATCTAACATGAAGAACTTAAGGTTGTCATCAATGTATCCATAATTCAGATGAAAATAAAAGCAGCTTAAATAAAATAATAGTGTCTTGATAGGACAACTGGATTGAATATATGAATTTGTTTTAAAAGGTCAGTCTTTTTAAAAGAATTTTTTTGTTTTTTTGTTTTTTCGAGGTAGGGTCTCGCTCTAGCCCAGGCTGACCTGGAATTCACTCTGTAGTCTCAGGGTGGCCTTGAACTCACGGCGATCCTCCTATGTCTGCCTCCCAAGTGCTGGGATTAAAGGCGTGTGTCACCATGCCCTGCTAAAAAAATATTTTTTTTTGCAGGCAGAGAGATACAGAGAGAAAGTGAGTATGTGTGTACCAGGGCCTCTAGCCATTGCAAACAAACTTCAGACCCGGGGTTGTTAGCTTTGCAGGCAAATGCCTTAACCCCTGAGCCCTGTCTCTAGCCTGAAAGGTCAGTCTTGAAAAGAAGCCTGAGCTTCAGCTTTGGAGGACCTATGGTGGAACTTGATGGGCAGTGAAGGCATTGTAGCATGTGAAATCCTTACATAAAAATTTATTGCCTGCTGGGCATAGTGGTGAACGCCTTTAATCCCAGTACTTGGGAGGCAAGGTAGGAGGATTGCTGTGAGTTTGAGGCCAGCCTGAGACTACATAGTGAATTCCAGGTCAGCTTGGGCTAGAGTGAGACCCTACCTTGAAACAACTAAAAATGAAATATTGACAGGATTGGGGAGATGACTTGGTAGTTACAGGTGTTTGCTTGCAAAGCCTGCCAGTGTGGGCTCAATTCTCCGGTACCAATGTAAAGCCGGATGCACAACCTGGCATATGTCTGGAGTTCATTTACATGTACTAACACACCCATACCCCCCCTCTGCTTGCAAATAAATAAGTAAATAAATAAAATTTTCAAGATTTATTGCCTTTAGGGGCTGGAGAGATAACTCAGTGTGTAACTGCTCTCCCCACACAAGCATTGAGGGCCTGACACCTCCTGAGTTTAGCCGAGTTCACTTCCCCAGCGCCCATGTAATCAGCTGAGTAGGGCATGGCTACATATGTCTATAACCCCAGTCTTGTTGAGAGCAGAGCCAGGAGAATCTCTGAGGCTTGTGAAATGGCATCTTCAGAATCACTGAGAAACTCCATCTCAAGGAAACACCCAGAGAGTGTTTGAGGGCTGGAGAGATGGCTCACTGTTAAAGGCGTTTGCTTGCAAAGTCTGCCATTCCAGGTTTGATACCCCAGTACCCATTAAGGCAGATACACAACGTGGTACATTCCTCTGAAGTTCTTTCGCAGCAGCAAGAGTCCCTGGCGTGCCCATACACTCACTCACTCTCTCTTCCTTCCCTCCCTCTAAATTTCTCTCTTATGTAAATAAACAAACACTTTGAAATTCAAATTAACCCTATTCCCCAACCCCCAGGTAGGCCCAGAACTCTTGGGCTCAAGTGATCCTGTTACCTCACTTTCCTGAGTAGCTGGAACTACACTTTAAATGTCACTCCATTAGCTGGAAATCACATTCTTAGCTTTTGTTGTTATGTTTTATTCCCTTCCTCAGAAAGAAATCTTTAACTCTGAAGTTCTGTTTTAAAGGGCTTGAGTTACTTGTGTTGGATTAATAGTAAACAGAGAATCTCTCTGCTCACCCCCCCCCTTAAATTTAAAAGCTGCTCATTGTGGTGTGTGCCTACAAGTCTATCTGCTTGGGAGGCTGAAGCAGGAGAACCTTGTGAGTGCACAAGCATTCTACCTCATCCCGCAGAAACAGTAGGGAACAAGGGGGCACACCTGCAGTCTCAGCACTTGGAAGGCTGAGGCAGGAGAATTGGGAGTATAGGACCGCCCTGGGTTACATAGTGATCTTGAGGCCAGACTGGGCTCCATGAAATGCTCTCAAAAAACCAAAAACAGTGGCTAGAGAGATGGTTCAGTGTTGAACTTATTTGCAAAACTTGCTGTCCCTGGGTTCGAGTTCCCCACTACCCACGTAGAGCCAGATGCACAAAGTGGCATATACATCTGGAGTTCATTTGCAGTGGCTGGAGGCCCTAGTGTCTCCTCTCCTCCTGTTCCCTCTCCTTCCCTCTGCTACCTTTCCTCTGTTGGAAAATAAATAGCCAGTCATGGTGGCACATGCCTTTAACACTCATGAGGCAGAGGTAGCTATGAGTTTGAGCAGAGGATTGCTATGAGTTTGAGGCCATCCTGAGACTACATAGTGAAATTCCAAGTCAGCCTGGGTTAGAGGGAGACCCTACCTTGAAAAACCAAAATAAAATAAAATATTTTAAAAGACCAACAAAAATTCTGAAATTCTAGTTTCTGTCTTTTAGCTCTTAAAGAGTTTTTGTTTGTTTGTTTTTTGTTTTGATTTGTATCATTTTTCGAGGTAGAGTCTCACGCTAGCCCAGGAGTTCACTGGAATTCACTGTGTAGTCTTAAGTAGTCCTTGAACTCATGGTGGTCCTCCTACTTCTGCCTCCTGAGTGCTGGGATCAAAGGCGTGCACCTTTTTTTTTTTTTTTTGGCCTTGTGTATGTGTGGTATATATACCTGTAAGTGCCCTTGTGGCATTCCAAATACTTGCCTGTGATAAGGGGGCGCTTTCCTATGGTGTCCAGAATAGAACACAGGGTGTCTGCTCCCTCCTTCTTCTGCTTGGTCTCCTTATGAGCTGGAGTCTCTTTACTGCTTCTGGAGCTTGGGGTCACATTCAGCTGTTTACAGGGGATCTGGAGATTGAAACTCTGGCTCTCTGGCGCCCTCTCAGGCCTTCATGCTTGCTCTGGGAGCACTGGGACCATGAAATGGTTGTTGAAATGGTAGGGTTAAAGGTATGCACCACCACCCCAGCACTTGAAATGTTTTTTGAAACTTAAAATGTTAGGTGAAGTGGATAGCTAATAGAACTATTTCTTCTTCCCCAACAACTAGTTAATATGTAGTAAGAACGTCGCTGGTTGTGGTGGCACACTGCAGTACGATATTGCTGAAGAGGCAGAGGCAGGAGGATCCGGAGTTTGAGGACAGCCTGGGCTACACATTTTTGGTCAGGCATAATCCCAGCACTCGGGAGGCAGAGGTAGGAAGATGGAGTTTGAGTCTACCCTGAAACTACATAGTGAATTCCAGGTCAGCCTGGGAAAAACAACAACAACAACAAAAAAAAGTCATGTTGTAGAGTTCATTGAATTTTTACATCTATTTAATGTTTTAGGTCTATCTTTTGGCTAAGCCTAGGATTTGGGTGAGAAAAGCACTTATATACTTGCTGATTATAAGAATGTATCAGCACATGTGCATGGGAGGATAGAATTTTATAAAATATAGACTTCTTCCCAAATGGTAACAGGAATAGAGACTTTAAAATCTTTCTGGTTCCAGAGAAACGTGGTGCTATGGGTTAGGGTCTAAGTGTGCTGCACTGATTTAATAAAACCATTTTCTGTTCTTTTTTTTACAAAGCTAAATACTTCTCTTTTCTGTATGTCTTGCCATTCATCTGAAGAACAGAGGCACATTATAAAATCCAACATTTTCAGTTGCATTTTATGAGGTAGGTAAACATAGTACAATAGATAAAGTTGCAAACTGTAATTCAAATACCCCTCTCCCAAAGTTACAGTATTGTCAATTTCCATATGTCTTTTTTTTTTTTTTTTTTAGAGATAGGGTCTCACTCTAGCCCAGGCTGACCTGGAATTCACTGTGTACTTCCATATGTCTTTTTAATAATTTTTTTTTACATATTTGAGAGAGGGAGGGAGGGAGGGAAGGAGGGAGGATGGGTACACCAGGGCCTCCATCCACTGCAAATGAACTCCAGATGCATGCGCCATCTTGTGCATCTGGCTTTACATGGGTACTGGGGGATCAAACTCGGGTTCTTCTGCCTTACAGGTAGGCAAATGCCTTAACTGCTGAGCCATCTCTTCAGCCCTCCATATGTCTTTTTAAAAAATGTATTTGTTTATTGAGGAGGGTTGTGTGCCAGGGCCTACTGCTGCTACAAACTCCAGGTGTATGTGCCACTTTGTGCATGTTTTAAGTGGGTAGTGGGAAATCTAACCTGGGCCATCAGGCTTTACAAACAAGCACCTTTAACCACTGAGCCATCTCTCCAGCCCCACTTTTCCTGTGTCTGGTTGCCAACATGGAGATGAGATTCTGCTGTTGTCATGCTGTGCTTTTATTACTAGGCCTGAAGGAATTTAGATAATTTGTAGTGTGGGCGGATCTTTCCATCCAACTCTTGGATGTGAACTTGTTTCTGACTAAATTTCTCTTAATCAAAATAGTCGACTAGAGGTCTGGAGAGATGGCTTAGCAGTTAAGGTGCTTGCCTGCAAAGCTTAATGACTCAGGTTCATTTCCCCAGTGCCCAGGTAAAACCTGACCCCTGAAGTGGCATATGTACCTGACATTTGTTTGCAGGACTAGCAGCCCTGGTGTACCTATTCTCTCTGTCTCTCTCTTCTTGCAAATAAATAAATAATTTTTTTTTAAATAGTGAATAGGCTTCCATGTGTCTAAGAAATCAAGTTCTTAGTATCTGTGCAAAACCTTTTGTGGGGGCAGTGGAAGAGATTGTCTGGGGATTGAACTCAGGGCCTTGTGCATGCTAGGCAAATACTCTACCACCAAGCTGCATCTTCGGTCATTTAATTTAATTTTAATTTATTTATTTTTTGAGGCAGGGTCTTGCTATGTGGGTTCACATCTTGAACTTGGTATGTAGCCTAGGCTGGCCTTAAATGCCTGATCTTCCACCTGTGTCTCTCAAGTGCTACAATTACAAGAGTGTGCCATTGTACCTGACACCTGTTTTTTGTTTCTGATGCTATGTTGGGGTTCATACCTGCTAAGCATGAGCTCTACTACTGAGCCATATGGCTCTGCTTGAGTGCTAAATTTAAAACAAGTCACCATAGGATGTTAGAAGCTAAACTTTTTAATAATGAGACCAGAAATTTCTGCTTAAAAAATCTGTTTGTATGAGGCCCCGGGTTCGATCCCCGGTATCTCCACAAAAAAAAAAAAAAAAAAAAAAAAATCTGTTTGAACTGGAGAGAGATCTTCGTAGTTAAGTGTTCCCCGAACAAATATGAGGGCCTGAAGGGGCTTGCAACTTCCAACTTCAGTGTCACAAAGGGGCCCCTTTTGTGGGAATTGTCCAGGCTTGCAGTAAAAAAACAAACAAACAATAACAACAACAACAAAAAAACCCAGCAAGATCTGGTATTAGTAAGAGATTCCAGCTCAAAATGGGAATGAGTATAAGAATGATGGAGCAGCCAATGTATACCTTTCATTCTGATACCCTTCATTCTGTTCTGCCTGTGCAAGAGAACACCTCCCCCTCTGTCCTATGGGAGGAGTGCTACGGGGCACATATACATGCATACCCACCACACACACATTCACATAAGCAAAAAAAATTGCATTAAATTATATTGGGGCTTTTCAAATGTGTGTTTATGAATAAATGTAATGAGAATGAAAGTATAATTGGCTGTGCTTATTTGAGTTTGAGTAACTCTTCATTTCAGGTAATAGAATGCTATTTCTCCTACATACTTGCCTCTCTCTTTAGAGTCCAGCAAAATGGATCTACCAAATCCCCCAACCTCCAAGTGCATCACATACTGGAAAAGGAAAGTGAAATCCGAATACATGCGGCTTCGACAGCTCAAGCGGCTGCAGGCAAATATGGGGGCAAAGGTAAGAGAAATGGTTCCCGGCGAAAGGTTAGATACTGTGTAGATTTCTCCATTGTGGAAGGATAGGAATTTTTCCTCTTCAGCTCATATCACATCTTTTTGTTTTGTTTATTTTGATTTATTCATCTAGAATCCTAACAGTCTTTTTCTTGGCTTTGGTAGGCTCTCTATGTGGCAAATTTTGCAAAGGTTCAAGAAAAAACTCAAATCCTCAATGAAGAATGGAAGAAACTTCGAGTCCAACCTGTCCAGTCAATGAAGCCTGTGAGTGGGCATCCTTTTCTCAAAAAGGTACTTTTAAGGCTTTTCTATATTTTGTGACTTGTTAGAAAACAAATAGGTTGAGTTGGCATTGTACAGAAATTAACAGCCATATTGGTCTAGAAATGTCAAACTTAATTTTTTCCCCATTTATACAGAGGTAACACACTGTATTAAATATGTAAGGTCTTATCTATGTGGGTTTGATTACAGAAGCTATTAAAGTATTCTCTAAATAAAAAAAAGAAAACAAATAGGGATAATGGGCACAGCTATTATAGTAGTTATCTTTGAATCACTGGGATAGTAAATCTAGTAAAATAGTAAAACTTAAAAGTAAAAGTAAATAGTAAAACTTAAAGAATAATCTTTTTGTCTGTTGTTCTCCTCAATTAATGACTAGATTTTGACTTTTTCATAGAAAAGCAAGATATTTACTGTCTGTTTTTCTAGGCTGTGTCCAAGGTACACAGTATCCTGTGTTGTGCCTGTTTGGTTTTTAAAGTGCTTTAATAATGGAAAAGGGGTACCCTGAGTTGTGGACAGAAGAAGTGTATTGCTCAGATGGATCTCCTATTACAAATAAATAAATTTATTTATTTATCAAATAGAAATAGAATTTCGATTCTAGCCGGGCATGGTGGTGTTTGTTTTAAGCCTAACACCCAGGAGGATTGGTGGTTCAAAGCCAGCCTCAATTATATAGTACACTTAAAACTAGTCTATGCTACATAAGACCATGTAATCAGCAAAAAAGAAATAAATTTTAAAAAAGCATTCTAGCTTTTTTTTTTTTTTTTGAGGTAGGGTCTCACTCTAGCATAGTCCGACCTGGAATTCACTATGTAGTCTCAGGGTGGCCTCAAACTCACAGTGATCCTCCTACCTCCTGAGTGCTGATATTAAATGCATGTGCCATCACGCCCAGCACATTCTAGTTTCTTAAAGAAGTAATATTTTTAATATTTATTTATTGAGATTATTTTAAAATATTAGAGATTGAAGAGATGTCTCAGTGGTTAAAGGCACTTGTTTGTAAAATCTGATGGCCTGGGTTTGATTCCTCAGTACCTGTATAAAGCCAGATGCACAAAGTAGCTCATGTACCTGGAATTTTTTTTGCAGTGTCAGGAGGCATATCCATACTTTTTCTTTCTCTCTCTGTCTCTCTAATATATATATTTGTGCGCACCAGGGCCTCCTGTCACTTCAAACAAACTCCAGACACATATGCCACTTTGTGCATCTGGCTTTACATGGGTACTCAGAATTGAACCCCAGCCATCAGGTTTTGCAAGCAAGTACCTTTAACTACTGAGCTGTTCCCTCACCCCTGTGTCTCCTATTTTTTAAAAGTATTTTATTTATTCATTTTCCAGCAGAGATACAGAGAGAGAGAGAGAGAGAGAGAGAGAGAGAGAGAGAGAGAGAGAGAGAATGCCAGGGCCACCACCTTGTATGTCTGGCTTATGTGGGTACTGGGGAATTGAACCCGGGGCCTTAGGCACTGGAGGCAAGTGCCTTAACCGCTGAGCCATCTCTCTAGCACTGTGCCTCCTTTTTGAGACAGGCTCTTTCTATATAGCCCAGATTGTCTTTGAACCCATGGCATTTCTCTGGCTTCAGCCTTCTTGGTGCTAGAATTGCAGGCATATATGATAAGCTATCATATATTATACCTGGCTTCCAGCTACTTCTCTCTTATTTTTCCTTCCCTTTGTCACTGCTTATACTACAGTGTACCATAGAGAGCCTTTTCTCAGGATTTGCAAGCCAGCATATGTTGATGAGGTCTCTGAACACTGTTGCATTGGTTCCAATCATGTATTCCTGGTCTCCTCTCCAGCAGAACTTTATGGTGAGTATTAAAAGCACTGTGGTGGTTGTTTAAGCTGTGGAGTTATTTTATGCTGATATGTGGGAGCTCCTCTTAGGGTAAAGATTGTCAGCATACTGGGCAAAGCTTGGACCTACAGGGCAGAATGTTATTGTAATTTACTGACTCTAAAATCATACAAGCTTCTAACTCGTTAGACTTTGATACTCTCTGAAATGTACTTCTGAATTGATGTTGGTTCTGTGTTTTGAATTAATGAGATAAGGCAGGACTCCAGTTTTCTCTTACTGCTTAGTCCCAACTTTGTAATGCTATTCACAGTTAAGTATGTGTAAGTCAGGCACTTGAAGCTTGAGCAGGCTGTCAGCTCTGTGTTGATGAATCCTCTAATGACAAGATCCTGTGACGTCAACTGTGATAAGAGAGGTGCATGTGGATACACGGTCCTTACGTCCAAGCCTTTATTCTTAGCCTGCTGGGATTATTGTTCTGATAACTGGTGCTCTCTAACATGGCTATTGCTTATCATCTGCCTGGTGACAGATACTAGTACTGCTGAGTAGAATAGAGCATAGGTTTGTAGAAAGAGACTCAGTTCTCAGAGTAAAACCTCAGAGATATTTTTCAAACTTTTATTTATTTGTGTGTGTGTGTGTATGTGTGTACCAGAGTCTCTTGCCATCACAAACAAATGCCTGTCAGGGTTTACATGGGTGCTAGGGAATTGAACCCAGGCTGGTAGGCTTTGCAAGCAAGCACTGTTAACTGATGAGCCATCTCCCTAGTTCCCAGAGTAATTTTATTTGATACTTATGGAGTTAAGAATTACTGTTTGGGCTAAGCATGGTGGCACATACTTTTAGTCACAACACTTGGAAGGCTGAAGTAGAAGGCTCACCATGAGTTCAAGGCCAGCTTGGGGCCCCAGTGTGAGTTCAGGTGAGCCTAGACTAGAAAGAGACTCTGCCAAAAAAAAAAAAAAAGACCGTGTTTAGGTTTGGGATTGTTAACTGTGATCAAGCATGGGTTTAGCATGTGTAAGACCTTGAATTCACTGTTCAACATGGGAAAGAAAAAACACTGTGCCTGTGTTCTCTCCTGAACACCCCTTAATCCTTTAGTATGTGTATTGCCAAAATATTAGTAACCTAAATTGGTATGAGTTGAAGCTTTTTTTTTTTGTATTAGGGAAATATCACATTTTACAGAATATCCCAGATGTTATGGTTGTCCAGTTTCTTTTCTAGATTTATTGCAAATCATGTCCTTGGAAGCCTTCTTTTTTTTTTTTTAATTTATTTATTCACTTTCAAGCAGAGAGAGATACAGACGAGAGAGAGAGAGAGAGAGAGAGAGAGAGAGAGAGAGAGAGAGAGCGCACACCAGGGCCACCACCTTGTGGGTCTGGCTTATGTGGGTCCTGGGGAATTGAACCCAGGGCCTTAGGCACTGGAGGCAAATGCCTTAACCGCTGAGCCATCTCTCCAGCCCAGCCTTCTTTTTTTGTTTTATTTATTTGTTTATTTATTTGTCTATTTATTTGAGGTAGGTCTCACTCTAGCCCAAGCTGACCTGGAATTCACTATGTAGTCTCAGGCTGGCCTCAAACTCACAGCGCTCCTCCTGCTTCTTTCTCCCAAGTGTTGGGATTAATGGTGTGTGTTACCATGCTCAGCCCCTGTCTTTTTAAGAAAACAGTTATCATTTTACACTTTTTTGATTGTTGTTTGGTGGTGTTAATACCTATTTCACAAAAGATGTTTTGTACATAAAGTGAGATAATAGTAAAAGTACTGTGAAAAACAAATGTGTTATAGTCAAATCCTAGGCATTATTGGAAGTATTGTTAAGCTAAGTATTTGGTAATTGTATTAGTTACCTTTCTGATTGGTGTGACAAAAATACCTGACAAAAATCAGCGCTTAAGTTTGCAGTGCAAGGTTACAGTTCATCATGGCAGGAAAGGCATAGTGGCAGGAGCAGGAAGCAGAGATTGTCACATTTGGTCCCCAGTCAGGAAGCAGAGTGATGGGTAACCAGCCCAGGACCCCAGCCTGTGGAATGGTACTACCCACAGCTAAGATGGGCCTTCCCACCTCAATTCACTAATCAAGATAATCCCTCACAGGCATGTACCAGGGCTCATTCCCTATGGGATTCTAGATTCTGTCAAGTTGTCAATCAACATAAACCATCACAGTCGTTAATAACAACTAAATTGAATGGTTTTTCCCCCTAGTAGTAGCATTGGGCTTTCCATTTAAGGTTTTGTTGGCAAAACAAAATGTTCAGTCTTTTAAATGTAGGAAGTCTGTGACCAAGGGATTTTTTTTTTTAGGAGACTTGGAAGCAAAATAAATTAGTAAGTTACTAGCTCATCAAAGATTCCATTGACGAGGAAGAGAAGATGGAAAGGTGACCCATGCAATGCATCATGTGTGGTTTCATTGCAGGTAGAAGATGAGACAGTTTTGTGCAATATTCCCTACATGGGAGATGAGGTGAAAGAGGAAGATGAAACTTTCATTGAGGAGCTGATCAATAACTACGATGGGAAAGTCCACGGCGAAGAAGGTAGTGGTGCTGGGCTATGTGGAAGAAAACTGTTAGAGGAATGTCTCTCCCCCATGGAGTACACATGGATGAGTATTTCAGTGTCACTAGGTAGCTTAGAGTTGAAATTTTCTATTAAAAATATCCCAGGTAAATTTCAAAAAGAGCTGGGACACAAAAGAATTATTAGTACTCAGTAGCTAGAGAGAATGTTCTATGTACAAATAAGTTTAATTTTAGACATTTCCCCAAGTCTATTCAAGGCCATTTTAGTCTTCATTTTCCTTTCTCTTAGAGCAAAAATGAAGGCCGGGGGGATGGCTCAGTGGTTAAAGGCACTTGCTGGCAAAGCTTGCCAGCCTGGATTTGATTCCCAGTACCCACGTAAAGCTAGATGCATCTGAAATTTATTTGCAGCGGCAAGAGGCCAATGGGTTTGATTCCCCAGTACCCACATAAAGCCAGATGCATAAAGTGGCACATGCATCTGGAGTTTGTTTGCAGTAGCTGGAGGCCCTGATACACCAATTCTTGTTCTATCTGTCTGTCTCTTTCTCTCTCTGCTTGCTCATAAATAAAATATTTTTTAAAAGGAACAGAAGTTCACTGTCACACTATTTTAATCCAAGTATCCTCTGGTCTCAAAAATTGGCTTAAATGACCTTATTTCCCCAAAACAAAACAGTTGGACTTAGTTGTAATTCTAGAGGTAGGAGAATTGCCATGGGTTTGAGGTCAGCCTGAGCTAGAGCGAGACCCTAACTTGAAAAACCAAAAAAAAAAAAAAAAAAAAATAGAAAAAAAAGAAGAAAGAAGTGCCTGAATTCAAGGCTGGCAGGGCAACCTAGTGAGTTGTTTCAACATAAATGAAAAAAAAAAAAAAAAGAACAGAAAATGTTCTGGGGTTATAACTCAGTGGTAGAGTGTTTACCTAGTCTGTGTGAGTCCCTGGGTTTAATCCCTGCTGTGGATTAAAAAAAAAAAATCTTCCAGGCTGGGATTGTGTCTGCTTCATGGGATATCCAGTTAAAGGGGGAGGAAATAGGAAGAGGAGTGACATCCCATGGATTAGCCTGCCAATAATCCCTCCTACTCTGACAATTGTAGATGCTATTATGATGCTGTTCAAATACATTATTTATCCACAGCACCCCCTAGCGTTCAAAGACATTCTCCCAAGTACTGGTACAACCTCAGAAAGTGATTATCCCAATTGATGGAAGTCACTGTTGATCCATCAGCGGCAAAACCAGTTGAGTTTTTACTCTACTATTCTTTCTCTACTCTGCTTGTGATTGTTGGCACACTTTATTGAGATTTTGGGTCATAAGTGTAGTGTTGACTCGAGTCTGAAGAAGTGAAATATTCCAGCGCTGGATATGATAGCTCAGTGTTTAAGGTGCTTACCTGTAAAGCCTGATGAACTTAGTTCAATTCCCCAGTACCAGTTGCACAAAGTGGTACATGCATCTGGAGTTTGCAGCAGAAAGAGGCCCTGGTGCGCCCACTCTCTTGGTCTCTCTTTTCTCTCTGCTTGCAAATAAATAAGTAAAATTTTTAAAAAGTGAAATATTCCAAGAAAGCCTAAAGATGGGCTTGATGGCATACACCTATGATACCAGCACCCTTAAGTCTGAGGCCAGCCTGGGCTGTGGAGTGAGTTCCAGGTTAGCCTAAGCTATAATGAGACCCTGCCTCAAAAAGGAAAAACACACACACATACACACAAAAACGAATAAATAGGGCCTAAGAAGATGGCTTAGCAGCTTAAGGCACTATTTTCAAGTATGCTGGCCCAAGTTCAATTCCCCAGTACCTACCTAAAGTGACATCCATGTCCCATGTATGTGATCCCAGTGCTCCTATAACAATAGGAGGTGGAGCCAAGAGAGTCCAGAAGCTTGTGGCCTGTTAGGCTGGTATAGGAAACAGCCAAAACAAAACACGGGAGAGCCTGTCTCAAGCAAAGGGGAGGGAGAGAACAAAACCTGGAGGTTGTGCTCAGACTTCATGCACACCTAACTAGGGCTGGGGAGATGACCCAGTGGTTAAAGGCACTTGCTTGCAAAGTCTGGCAGCTGAGGTTTGATTCCCCAGTACTCATAAGTACACAAAGTTCATTTGCAGCAGCAAGAGGCCCATGCTTGTATGTGCTTCCTACATCTTTCTCATGTGAATAAATAAAAGTAAATAAAATTAATTAAATAAAACCTATAGCTGGGTTTTCTACTCAGTCAGCCGAACTGTGGCAGTTGTCAGAGCCAATCAAATGTTTGTAAATAATCTGACCATCCATTCAAAAATCTCATGTTTCAGAGATGATCCCTGGATCTGTCCTCATTAGTGATGCTGTTTTTCTGGAGTTGGTAGATGCCCTAAATCAATACTCAGATGATGAGGAGGAAGGGCACAATGACACCTCAGACGGAAAGCAGGATGACAGCAAAGAAGATTTGCCAGTAACGAGAAAGAGGAAACGACTTGCTATGGAAGGTGTGTAGCACTGCTTCCCTGTTCCACTTAGAAATTGACAGGGATGGAAAAGAAAGGAAAACTGAAAGGTGTATTGTTTACTAAAGGCCATTCATGCTTCTATTGGTCTCTTAAAAAACAAAATAGAACCAGGTGTGGTAGTGCATTCCTTTAATCCCAGCACTTGGATGGCAGAGGTAGGAGGATCACTGTGAGTTCAGGCCAGCCTGGGCTAGATGAGACCCTATCTTGAAAAAAACCAAAACAGACCAACCAACAAGGGGCTGGAGAGATTGCTCAGTGGTTAGACACTTACTTGCAAAGCTTGCTGGCCAGGTAGGTTCAGTTCCCCAGTACCCACATAAAGCCCGATACACAGAGTGGTGAGTGTGTCTGGAGTTCATTTGCAGTAGCAGAGGCCCTGGTGTGCCCATTCTCTTGTTCTCCCTCTGCCTCTCACTCTGCTCGCAAATAAATAAATAAAAATATTTTAAAAATATAAAAAAAATCAAAATGACAAAAAAGACCCATGATCATTAACTGATTACTTAAATTGGCTGTGTGAGCTACCTGAAAAAGAAAATAGAATTTATAGAGGTCAGACATAGTGGTGCACATCTTTAAACATTGCCTTAAAAAATAAAAAATAGCTGGGCGTGGTGGCGCATGCCTTTAATTCCAGCACTCGGGAGGCAGAGGTAGGAGGATCGCCATGAGTTCAAGGCCACCCTGTGACTACATAGTGAATTCCAGGTCAGTTTGGGCTACAGCAAGACCCTACCTCAAAAAACCAAAATAAATAAATAAATAAAATAAAAAAATAAATTCAGGCATGGTGGCGCATGCCTTTAATCCCAGCACACGGGAGGCAGAGGTAAGAGAGAGGATCACCATGAGTTCAAGGCCAACCTAAGACTACATAGTGAATTCCAGGTCAGCCTGGGCTAGAGTGAGACACTACCTAGAAAAAAACAAATAAAAATAAAAAATAAAAAAATTGGGCTAGAGAGATGGCTCAGCAGTTAAGGCACTTGCCTCCAGTGCCTAAGGCCCCTGGTTCAGTTCCCCAGGACCCACATAAACCAGACCCACAAGGTGGTGGCCCTGGTGTGCTCTCTCTCTGTCTTTCTCTCTCTCTCTCTCTCTCTCT
>PVHP010001433.1:37220-56235 GCA_004024765.1 Zapus hudsonius | reverse complement strand
ACTACATAGTGAATTCCAGGTCAGCTTGGGCTACAGTGAGACCCTACCTCAAAAAACCAAAAAATAATAAAAAAATTTTTAAAAATTTAAAAAATAGAAAAAAAATCTTATAGAATAGTCATTATTATTCATTTCTAATTCTGTAATGTAAGTAATGTGTTTGGAAAACTTGGAAAGTTATAAAGAAATAAAATTATCCTATGATTCTACGTAGGAGTAACCAGATTTATATTTTCTTCTAGGTTAAAAAATATATAATTAGCCAAGCATGGTGGTGTATACCTTTAATCCCAGTATTTAGAAGGCAGGTAGTCGGATTGCTGTGAGTTCAAGGCCATACAGAGACTACCTCAGCCTCCCAAGTGCTAGGATTAAGCTGGGCGTGGTGGTGCACGCCTTTAATCCCAGCACTCCTGAGGCAGAGGTAGGAAGATCACCGTGAGTTCGAGGCCACCCTGAGATTAAAGGCATGTGCCACTACACCTGGCCAAAAATTTTATCTTTTTAATCTTCTGAGTGCATTTTCATGTCCTATTATTTAATTACTAATACTACTTTATTTAATTGTGTTATATGTACAAGAATAGTCTCTCTCTCTCTCTCTCTCTCTCTCTCTCTCTCTCTCTCTCTCTCTCTCTCTCTCTAAAATAGCTCCAGTAGATGACTATATATAGCTCAGAGACATTCACTTGCCTTGTGTGAATTAGGTGCTGGGTTCAATCCCCAGTACCACAGAAAAAGTGCCTGTCTTCATCAGAGCTCACATTTCAGTAGACAAATGGAAAATTCTCTTCCATGAACCTTGAGCTTCATGAAAATAGATAGGTCCAGTGTCAGTGCTCTTCAGCCTCAGCATTACAATAATAATGTTTTTTCAGCTCTCCTGAGAACTCTCTCTAGCTCCTAGCAGGAGCTGTGTGTTTTATAACAAATATGGAGTCAGTGTTTGTTAGTTACCAAAGCACCTCTAATCAAAGTGCTGCTGACAAAGGGTAAAGGGTCACCCAGCTTTTTGTACCTAGTCTGATAGTAGTAACACTCACGAGTTTATTGTCCCTTCTAATTTCAGGCAACAAAAAGACTTCCAAGAAACAGTTCCCAAATGACATGATCTTCAGTGCCATTGCCTCCATGTTCCCTGAGAACGGTGTCCCAGATGACATGAAGGAGAGGTAGGGAAAGCTGTCCCACTCGGGCCATACAGAGTGTTGGGGCAAAACTTTTACTCAAGACTTTTTTTTGTTAATAAAAAGCCCTGTTGATGGGAAGTATATTATGACTTGCCTGTTCTGCTTATTTCATGCCTACTAACCTCTGCATGCCCCTTGCCATGTTGAGGGTCATTAAGTGCTATCTATTTTTTTTTAATATTTTGTTTGTTCACAAGGTGAGAGAAAGAATGAGAATGGGCATGCCAGGGCCTCTAGCTGCTGCTAACAACTCCCGATGTATGCACTACTTTGTGTATCTGGCTTTACATGGGTATTAGGAAATTGAACCCAGGTTGTTAGGCTTTGCAGGCAAGTGCCTTAACCACTGAGCCATCTCTCCAGCCCAATTACTATCTTTTGAGTAAGCCTGAGCAGAAAACTTCCACAGTCATCCTTCTAGGTAGTTCCACTAGCATTATATTTATTAAGTCTTTCTCTCCCTTACTTTCACACTTAATCTCAACCCAGAAAAATTACAGTGCTGTGCCCATGTAGTCATAACCATTTCCTCAGCCACCAAGCTGTCATTACTCCCCCTTGTCACAGCAGACATTCCTCAGAGGAACTCTTCTCTCTCTTTTCTCAAATAGGTATCGGGAGCTAACAGAGATGTCAGACCCCAATGCCCTTCCCCCTCAGTGCACACCCAACATCGACGGCCCCAATGCCAAGTCCGTGCAGCGGGAGCAATCTCTGCATTCCTTCCACACACTATTTTGCCGGCGCTGCTTTAAATACGACTGCTTCCTTCATCGTGAGTGCGGCTACTCTAATGTGCTCTCCTCTTCCTCACCCTACTCCACCATTCCCTTCCCTTTGTTCTGCCATATCGTATGGCATTCCCAGACCCTGCTGTTTGACAGAGTGTTTGCATTTGTTTGGTCATAGTACAGTGTGGTTTACATAATGAGGACATTCTAATCAGCCATGTAATTGTCCCTTGGTACCTCCTAGCTTAACAGGATTGTGTTGATACCAGAATGGCTAATTTTTTTGTTTGTTTTGTTTTTCAAGGTAGGGTCTCACTCTAGTCCAGGCTGACCTTGAATTCACTATGTAGTCTCAGGGTAGCCTTGAACTCATGGCAATCCTCCTACCTCTGCCTCCCAAGTGCTGGGATTAAAGGCATGAGCCACCACGCCTGGCCAGAATGGCTAAATTTTGTGAACCTTGGTGGTCACTTTTTATTTTCCTTAGGTAGGGTCTCACTCTAGCCCAGGCTGACCTGGAATTCAATATATAGTCTCAGGTGGCCTCGAACTCACAGCAATCCTCCTACCTCTGCCTCCCAAGTGCTGGGTTTAAAGGTGTACACACCATGCCTTGCTTGGTGGTCACTTTTTATATCAAATTCTAATTCCTATAATTGCCCCCAACTTAGTTCTCTTTCTCCTTCTCTTGCCAAGTGGATTGACCAGTGGAAACAATGTTTGTTTTACAGCTTTTCATGCCACCCCTAATGTATATAAACGCAAGAACAAAGAAATCAAGATTGAACCAGAACCCTGTGGCACAGACTGCTTCCTCTTACTGGTAGGTTCTTAAGACTGTTTTGGCATTGTTTGCTCTGTTTAAAATTGAGCAGGAAATAGTCTTTGGACTTTCTGCCTCTTGCACATCTCAGTGGACCTCCATGTCCTGGGACTATTTCCTGCAGTTCTTTAAACCGGCATTACTTTTTTGTTTGTTTGTTTGTTTTTAATGATCTTTCAAAGTAGGATCTCACTCTAACTCGGGTTGACCTGGAATTCACTATCTAGTTCTCAGAGTGGCCTCGAACTCATGGCAATCTTCCTACTTCTGCCTCCCAGGTGCTGGGATTAAAGGCATGCACCACCTCTCCCAGCTTTAAATAGGCAATACTTTTAAACTTCAAAGCAATTTGCATGGTTTGTGTTGGTGATGCACAGAACTAAGTTATCAGGAGGATTTTTATACATTCTGATGTTTTTTGAAGGTCACCTGATATTCTGGGTTCTGTAACTCTGAAGGGAAGGGGAAGTAACAGCCAAGAACTCCCCATCCCCAAAAAGGGGCACTGTTACACTTCTTCACTCTCAACCCTTTATTACATTTCTTGGGGAAGCAGACTATCACTTCCATTCTGGCTATGTCCAACTAAATGAGGGCAGAGAATGGAGGATTTGGGAATGGAAGTCTTGGGCATAGTGAAATGCATAATTGCTTCCCTTCTTCCTTAGGGGGCAAAGCATAGGTAGTGTTACAGTACTAAACCTTTAAGAGGCCTCCTATTATTATTGCTAGGAGTGCTAGCCTAATTTTAAAATTCCTTCAAGAGTGAATCTGATCCCAGATAGCATCCAAAATAAATTGGAAAACCAGTCTCCACCTTCTTAAAGAAAAGAGTTTTGGTGCTCTAAAATCTAATGTCTGATTTTATCTGTGCTCCTTTGTACTTGGGATGAGGTATTAATGTCTGAGCAGCAGGCTGTGTTAATGATTACAGATATTCTCCCCATTTAGCCAAGGCATAGTCTAAGACTATTCTGTTTTCCATCCAACACCACTTTTGCCAGGGAGTCAAGTAGTTTCTACAAGTTAGCAGTATCCTCATGATTACTTAGTCCTCTTTTCCTTTTGAAAATTGACTCATTCATTCATTTGAAAGGAGAGAAAGAGAATCAGGATGCCAGGGCCTCTTGCCACTGCAAACAAACTCCAGACACATGTACCACTTTGTGTATCTGGCTTTAATGTGGCTACTGGAGAATCAAACATGGACCATCAGGCTTTACAAGCAAGTGCCTTCAGGATCCATTGAAATAGACCAGTCAGAGAGAAAAGGAGGACAGATATCCTAAGCCATCACTCCAGCCTTCATCCTGTCCTTTTGGAATAAACATTTCCAGGGAGCAAGCCCAGGTAGAATAATTCTGGGTGTGTGTGTGTGTGTGTGTGTGTGTGTATAGATATAGATATATATAGATATGTATATATTTGCAAGCAGAGAGCAATAGAGAGGAGAGAGAGAGAAACAGAATGGGCATGCCAGGGCCTCTAGCTGCTGCAAATGAACTCCAAATGTATGTACCACTTTATCCATTTGGATTTAGTGGGTACTGGGGAATCGAACATGGGTTGTCAGGCTTTGCAGGCAAGTGTCTTAACCACTGAACCACCTCTCCAGCCCCCATTCTGGGTTCTTAATAGTACATCGTATTCCTCTTCCCAGACAGCTGCTCTTCAGGTTCTTGGGCTCTCCTGGTTTTCAGTAGCACTGTGTCTGCATGAATGGAAAGGGTTAGAGTGGTGCATCTCTTGGGTGAGAAAACTGATGCAAAATAGTTCATAGCTAATGCAATTGTTGTGATGTCGTTTAATCCTGGCTTTACCTTATAATTTACGAGGTGGGGCGCTTACCATAGGCTAGTCCCCTATACACAGTTTGAAAGGCACTTAAACTGTGTCTACTTTGATATGTCATCTTAATTCAGAGCAGAGTAAAAACCTTATCCTATTGTAAAATGGGTCTGTAAGTTTAACTAGAGCTTTTTAGTTCCTGGTGGGTTGCGGTCTCTCTGATGACTGCAGTTGCCACATTATTCATCCTTTGGATAAATTCAGAAACAAATGACAACTCATTATCACTTTGGATAGAATTCAGTAGTCCAAATCAGGGAATACTAGTTTTTTGTTATTTTCTTGTTTTTTTTTTGTTTTGTTTTTGTTTCTGAGACAGGGTCTCATTCTATAGCCTCTCTGGCCTGGAACTCACTATGTAGCCCAAGCTGGCCTCAAACTCACAACAGTATACTTCTGACTCAGGCTCACAAGTGTTAGAATTACACACATGAGCCACCATGCTCAGCTCAGGAATGCTTCCTTTGAGCAAAAATATGATCACCTCAGTTGTCTTCTCAGCCCTAGTAAAATATTCCTCCACCTGGCTGAGATATTGTCTAAATGTACTACTAAAAATTTTAAAGGCTGGGGAAATGGCTCAGCAGTTGAAGGCTCTTGCTTGCAAAGCCTGTAGGCCTGGGTTCAATTCCCCAGCCATCTACATAAAGTCAGACAGGCATTTGTTTGCAGCAATAAAAGACCCTCGTGTGCCCAATTCATGTACAATGCAAATAAATGAATTAAAGTGTTTAATTACATCCTATTTTAGGTGTCCCAGTAAGTATGCTTTCCAGACTTCAAAGAGTCAACCCCTTTACATTTATATAAAGACATAAGCCTTTATATTTTATCCCCTTAGATACATCTAAGGTGGGATACATCCTGCCTTCAGAGGTACCAATGGGAGAGCGATGGTTTCTCTTTCTCACTCAGCAGCATTTCTTAACTCAGGTCAGCGCCATGTGCCTGCCCCATCAGTGCTTTGAACTGTCCACTGACAAATTCAGCCTGCTGGAATGGATGGCATCACAACATCTTAAGCATTTATGTTCCAAATCAGTCAGTCTCCATTACCAGGAGCAGAATGGCCAAATGTGGTATTGGGGTAGTTTGTAAGACAAGACAATATTTGTGTTGTCTGTAATATGCTTGACCTGGGGTCCTGTCCACATTCTGTCAGCTAGCATATAGATTAAAGAACTCCTGGATGGTACCCATTTAAGAGACAAAAGTAGTTATAAGAAAAAATCCAAACCCAACAAGCAGTGTTCTTCAAACAATGTTCCCTGAAGGAGAAAGTGGTAATGCTGGTCCTCAGGCTCTTAGGCCACACCCACGGAACACAGGTAACCTAAGCAAGGTCTAACTGGCTGCTTGTGTCCCAAACAAGGTAAACAGAGGTTCCCAGGATGCACTGCAGTGTGATTAACTAAACTGAAGTCCTGCTATGCCCTGAAGGGCTCTCAACAGCGTCAACCATGGAGCATCTTGTCACAAACAGCACTTCACAAGCAATCATTGCTAGTCATGGTACAAACAGAGGGTTCTGCAGCCCAGAGGTCACACACAGCTTCAGGCTGACTTGCTAGTTTGGTTGTGTTTGTTTTTTAAACAGTCTTAGGTATGGTCTCTCCACAAGAAAGCCAATACTTGAGAGACAAGAGTTGGTGGGAAGGAAGGAAGTTTTATTTAAGGGTCAACTTCTGGGAAGATGGATATAGCAGTTACTTTCTTGTTGCTGGGATAAAACATCTGACCCAAAAGTAGCATGTGGAAGAAAAGGGTTTACTTTGGCTTCTAGTCTGAAGGGGAAGTTTCATCATGGCATGACAGAGCAGAGGCTGGGTATCACATCTTGAACATCAGCTGGGAGGTAGCAGCAAGAAGGAGCCAGCCCTCGTAAGGGGGAGCTTGGGCTATAACACCCCAAGGCCTGCCCCAAGCAACACACCTCCAGCCAGGCTTCACCTCCCAAATTACCACCAGCTGGGGCTTAATCATAAACACATGAGGCTATGAGGACATTTCACATTGGAATTCCCACAGTGGGAGTAGGTAACTTCCTCAGAGCTCCATCTCAGAGGCTCAGAGACACAACAGGGCTTTTACTGGGATGGGACGGTGGGCATGAGCAGAAGAGCTATAGGCTGAGATCTTGGCTAACCAGGGTACCTGTCCTCCTTTTCTGACTGGCCTATTTCAATGGATCCTTGTCCTTACCTGCCTGTGGGTCGGTCACAGCGAGGGCCCTAGGAGAAGGGGTGAGAATGGGTGGGACAAGAGACACGAGAGAGGGAACAAGTCGAAATTCCCATCAAACTCGTTTTATTCCAAGCAGGCAGCACCTTAAATACGGGGAAGCATGGGTGGTTAGGAATTAGCAACCTGGTTGCTAGGTAACTTGGTCACAGGAAGAGTCATGTGATCTCTAGGAGGAAAGCCTGAAGGTGGGAGAGAGAAGGTTTGGCAGAGAAGATAAGAACTTAGCATTAGTTAGTAGGAGGAAGAGCAGAGACCTTCAAAAAAAATGTTGACACATTTTATGGCTCCCCACAGATCCTAACCTTCTGAGGCTAATTCCTGTTCTTCTCTAGGGAGGCATAGCACTTTGAAACCTTGGGGATTTACATGGTTTGTGTTAGGGGAGGTACACAGTCATTAATGAGGAGCTCCATCCTTTTTTTTTTTTGGCCACTCAGACTGTTCTCACTCTTGAGCTCCCCCACAGGGAGAGAACAGTTTTCAGTGGCAGTCAGTGGACAGTTGTAGTCAAACAACACCCAGGGCCAGCTTCACTCTCAGGAGAGAACCCTGTGCCGCCTCCTCATGTTTTCCAGTGCTCTAGTAAAGAACTGTGGAAGTGATCCCTGAAAGTATCACCTTTCCATTCTGCTGTGATCTGAAAGTCACCGAATGTTCTGAGTAAATCTACAGAAAGATTGTTTGGCATTTATATCTTGTTTTTTTGTTTTTGGTTTTTGTTTTTTTTTTTTTTTTGGTTTTTCGAGGTAGGGTCTCGCTCTAGTCCAGGCTGACCTGGAATTCACTATGCAGTCTCAGGGTAGCCTTGAACTCACGGCAATCCTCCTACCTCTGCCTCCCGAGTGCTGGGATTAAAGGCGTGCGCCACCACGCCCCGCTTATATCTTAATCATTTAGAAAGTGACTTGTCTTCAGAGTTTAGAGTGCTAGGCAGAGGGAGGGGAAGTCTTGTTCAGAACAACTCCCTGAAGAGGGACCACTGGTACAGCTATACTTGCCAAGGGTACAATTTGGTTTTCTATATAATAGGTTGAACTTAGGTAAAGAATATACTACTTTGATATAATTTCTGCCATCAATTAAAATTAGATTATATAGCCAAGGGCCTTTGGGAACATGTTTAGCAGGCTAGCAGAAGGAATGATGGTGGGAATTGTGACTTGGTGCACATCTGGAAATGGGCTGTATGGGAATAGCAAAAATACAAATGTAATAAACCAATTTTATCCATTTCATTTTCCCTTTTATGCACTAAGTCCTTCCTATGTGCCTAGTACCATGTTATGCCCATAATATGCATGGTCTTATTGCACCTTTGTTGTGACAGTATGCTAAGGTGGACAAAGTTACATATTTTGCACAGTGTTTATTCATAAGTCAGTGGCACGGCACTGATGAGATTCAAGCCCTGGTCCAAATCCAGAGCCCATGCTTTTTAAATTATTGCATGCTTTTTTCCCATGTTATGACAATATTCCAGCATTTATGTAACTCAAAAGGGTATTATTCTTCGAATCATCCCTGTGGAAGTCTGTGCGTTACATAGCTGCTGGCCACATATAATGTGTGTGTGTTTGTTTAACTTGCAGAGAGACGAACAGCTTTCCTTGCTTTCAGCTGTGAGACATATTCAGATATGCTGGACTTTCTCCAACTTTTGTTTTTTCCAAAAGGCATTATCTTTAATTATAACAAGATGTCTAGCCCTGCTAAGCAAGCTCTCAAAAAATGAACTAAGCCCAGCATGGTGGTGTATGCCTTTATCCTAGCACTCAAGAGACAGAGGTAGGAGGTTCTTTGTCAGTTCGAAGCTACCCTGAGACTACAAGTGAATTCCAGGTCAGCCTAGGCTAGCTAGAGTGAGATCTACCTATAAGACAAATACAAACAAAAACACAGGAGCTGGGCGTGGTGGCACACGGCTTTAATCGCACTCGGGAGGCAGAGGTAGGAGAATTGCCTTGAGTTCAAGACCACCCTGAGACTACAGAGTGAATTCCAGGTCAGCCTGGACTAGAGTGAGACCCTACCTTGAAAAACAAAAAACCAAAAACAAACAAACAAACAAAAAAAAAACACAGAAAATTTCACTAGAAGGCAAGAGATTTATACCATCTGAAAAGAAACCAAAGTATCCCCTAATTTTATTAAAACTTTTTTGAGACAAGCTCTTATATGTACATATGTAGTCCAGCTGGCCTGAACTCAAGATCTTCTTGCTATAGGCTTCCAAGTCAAGGGATGACAGACATGTGCCACCACACCCAGGTGTTTTTTTTTTTTTTCGGGGGGGGGGGGGAAGTTAGTTAATTGTGGGGTTTTTTTTTGTTTTGTTTTGTTTTTTGGGCAATCCTCCTACCTCTGCCTCCCTAGTGCTGGGATTAAAGGCGTGCGCCACCATGCCCGGCTGTTAATTGGTTTTTTGAAACAAAGTCTCATGTAGATCAAGCTGAGCTCAAACTTGCTATGTAGCTGAACTTCTGATCCTCCTATCCCCACCTCCCAAGTGCTAGGATTACAGAGTACATTACTACACTTGGCCTACACCCAACTTTTTTTTTTTTTTTTTTTTTAATTTTTCAAGGTAGGGTCTCACTCTAGCTCAGGCTGGCCTCACAGTGATCCTCCTACCTCTGCCTGCTGAGTATTGGTTTAAAGGCATGTGCCACCATGCCTGGCTACATACCCAGCTCTATAACATTTTCAAACATACAAAGAAATTGAAAGATACCTTTCTGGATATGAAATTTTTAAAATATATTTTACTGAAATATTTGAGTCAGGAAGGGTTTTGTGCTGGGATTGAATTCAAGGCCTCATCTGTGCTAAGTACAACTCTGCCTGAGCTACATCCCAGCCCAGCTTTGGTTTTGGTTTGCCAATCAGGTATCACATTTGATTATTATGTACTTTTTTGTGCTTTAACTTCGAATAATCCTTTGTTTCTTTTTAAATTCCAAGCTAGTTGTTTTTGTAGGGTGACCCACATTCTGTTGTTTGTTAGGGTGTCACTCCTTTATTCCATGTTTCTCATAATGTAGAATTTACCTCCAGAAGCTGGATTTTATTTGTAGTAAACATTTTGGTTAGCAACATGTTGGGCTAATATTTATAGGCCTTGAGATGTAGCTCAGCAGTTGAGCACTTGTTCTCAATATTCTTAGTGATGGTAAGACTATCCTTTATAAGTATATTAGTTTTTAGCCAGGTATGGTGGCTTACACCTGTTATCCCAAAATTTGGTAAACTGAGACAGTAGGATTGTGAGTTTGAAGACAGCCTGGGCTACACAGTGATACCCTGTTTAAAAACAAATAGACAAGTGGGGTTTGCAGCCTTTAGTCCCAGTGCTCAGGAGGCAGAGGTAGGAGGATCTTAGTGAGTTTGAGGCCACCCTGAGACTACAAAGTGAATTCCAAGTTAAGCCGGGCGTGGTGGCGCACGCCTTTCATCCCAGCACTCGGGAGGCAGAGGTAGGAGGACAGGTTAGCCTGGGCTAGAGGGAGACTACCTTGAAGAAAAAAAAAAGACAAGTGTGCGTGCGTGTGTGTGTGTGTGTGTGTGTGTGTGTGTGTGTGTATACATACATATACTCTTTTCAGAAATAGCTAGAAGAGGAACCAGGCCTGGTGCAAAGAAATCAGTAATCAAGTTGAGTTACAGTCTTTTTTTTTTTTTTTTTTTTTTCCCTAGGTAGGGTCTTGCTCTAGTCCAGGCTGACCTGGAATTCACTATGTAGTCTCAGGGTGGCCTTGAACTCATGACTCATGGTGATCCTCCTACCTCTGCCTCCCAGAGTGCTGGGATTAAAGGCGTGCACCACCACGCCTGGCTTTAAAGCATGGCTATAATGAAATGAAACAGTATGCTTCTGAGTCTCATATGATGATTTAAGGGGAAGTTTCCAAATTAAATAATGATGGTATATAATTCAAGGATTACACATGTGCTACTGAAAGGGAGGCTGTGTGGTGGGACTGGAAGAGCGATGGTCTGGGGGAAGGAGCCCTGATTCTTGTCCCCACACTGAGCTACATGATGTAAAGGGAGTCTCATTTCCTCTCAACCTCATTTTCTCATCTGTAGGAGAATATCTTCTCAAATCCAAACTGCTAGCATATGATTGAATTTCAGATAAACTCAAAGTTGCAGATGCATAATTATTTTTTTAAGATTATAGGACACCTCTTGAATAAAAAAGGGTGTTTATAAGTTTTAGGATGTTTGTTAAGTAGCTGTCATAATATAGTCACAATTATATGGTCTAAAGACGAAAGTGTTGCCGGAGCTGGGTTTGGTGGCGCTCACCTTGAATCCCGGCACTTGGGAGGCAGAGGTAGGAGAATTTCTGTGAGTTTGAGACCACCCTGAGACTATATAGTGAATTTCAGGTCAGTCTGGACTAGAGAGAGACCCTACCTTCAAAAACAAAACCAAAAAGTGTTGCCAGGCATGGTGGCACATGCATTTCGACCCATCACTCTGGAGACTGAGGTAGAATTGTCCCAAGTTCATGGCCAGCCTGGGGCTACAGAGTGAGACCCTGCCTTGGGGAAAAAAAAAACAAAGAATGAAAACAGAAAGTGTCATTGCACATCTGCATGGATGGATGTGATGATGGCATTAGATGGTGAGTGTGCCCGTTCCTACTTCCTTCCTGTAATGTTTCCACTCCAGGAAGGAGCAAAGGAGTATGCCATGCTCCATAACCCTCGCTCCAAGTGCTCTGGGCGCCGCCGGCGAAGGCACCATGTGGTCAGTGCTTCCTGCTCCAACACCTCAGCCTCTGCTGTGGCTGAGACTAAAGAAGGGGACAGTGACAGGGACACAGGCAATGACTGGGCCTCCAGTTCTTCAGGTACAGCGAACAGAAAATGACAAGTCTTTCTTTTCCATGCAAGGGTTCAGGTAAATGGTTAAGGCTTGACCCTTAACGTTTCTACCTTTTCTAACTGTTAATGCTTTCCACTAGTTCACCTGTAAGCAGTGAAGGTAGGAAATATTTTCCTTTCTTTTTTGTTTTTTTTCTTCCTCTCTCTTTCTCCCCCCCCCCCTTCTTTCTTTCAAGATAGAATCTTGCTATGTAATTCTAGCTGGTCTAAAACTTGCAGAGATCCTCTTGCCTCTACCTTAATTACAGCTTGTCTACCACGCTAGCTCATATTTTTTTTCTTTTTTTTTTTTTATAAAGAGTTATCTGTAGTTTTTAAAAAAATTTTTAAAAATATTTTATTTATTCATTTTCAAGTATATATATATATATATATATATATATATATATATATATATATATATATATATAGAGAGAGAGAGAGAGAGAGAGAGAGAGAGAGCACACCAGGGCCACCACCTTGTGGGTCTGGCTTATGTGGGTCCTGGGGAATTGAACCGGGGGCCTTAGGCACTGGAGGCAAGTGCCTTAACCGCTGAGCCATTTCTCCAGCCCCTCATATTTTCATTCTTAACTGTTCTGCCTTTTATTTTTATTTATTAAAAAATATTTAATTGCCAAGTGTGGTGGTGCATGCATTGTATCCCAGCACTCGGGAGGCAGAGGTAGGAGGATCACTATGAGTTGGAGGCTACCCTGAGACAACATAGTGAATTCTAGGTCAGCCTAAGCTAGAGTGACACACTACCTCAGAAAAAAAATTATTTGCAAGCAGGGAGGAACTGAGATGGAATGGACACACCAGAGCCTTCTGCCACTACCAATGAACTCCAGATGCATGCTCCACTTTGTGCATCTGGCTTTACATGGGTGCTGGGGAATTGAACCTGGATGTGCAGGCTTTCAAGCAAGCACCTTTAACTGCTGAGTCATCTCCCAGCCCTGTTTTTAATATTTTTATTTATCAGTTTGCAAACAGAAAGAGATTGTATGTGTGTGTTTATGGGCATGCCAGTTTTGCCACTGCACACGAACTCCAGTTGAATGTGCCGCTTTACATATCTAGTTTTACATGGGTACTGGGGAATCAAAACCAGGCTTTGCAAGTAAATGCCTTTAAGTGCTAAGCCATCTCCCCAGCCTTGTTGTGCCTTGTAAAGTAAATAGTATGATGGAGGCTGGGGAGATGGCGAAGTGATTGAAAACATTTACTTGCTAAGTTTGCCAGCCCTGGTTCAGTTCCCTAGCACCCATGTAAAGCCATATGCAAAAAGTGTCATAGGCATCTGCTGTTTGTTTGCAGTGGCAAGAAAATCTGGTATGCATACACACACACACACAGAAATAACTAAAAAATTTTTTTGTTTCTTGAGGTAGGGTCTCACTCTAGCCCAGGCTGACCTGGAATTCACTATGTAGTCTCAGGGTGGCCTCAAACTCATGGCAATCCTCCTACCTCTGCCTCCCAAGTGCTGGGATTAAAGGCGTGCACCACCACACCCGGCAATTCTAAAAATATTTTTAAAAAGTAAAGCAGTATGACATACTTTGGAGTTTATGACTATTAGCAACAAGTGCATTCTTCTGTTTCTCTTCTATGCTCAGAGGCTAACTCTCGCTGTCAGACCCCTACAAAACAGAAAGCAAGTCCAGCCCCATCTCAGCTCTGTGTTGTGGAAGCCCCCTCAGAACCTGTGGAGTGGACTGGAGCTGAAGAATCTCTCTTTCGAGTCTTCCATGGCACCTACTTCAATAACTTCTGCTCAATAGCCAGGCTTCTGGGAACAAAGACATGCAAGCAGGTATGCTCTAAGAGTAGCATGGTGAGTGTTGGCCCTCCTTTCATCCTTTGCTCTTTCCCTCTGCCCTCTTATCAGGCTGGAGAGAAATTGTCTTAGGTTCAGGTCCTCAGGAGCCTCTACTTCTGGGTCATGTAGCAGGCCCTTGAACATCAGCCTTTCTGCAGACACAAGATGTATCAGTTACTTTCTTGTTGCTGGGACAAAATACCTGACCAGAATCAACTTGTGGGAGGAAGAGGGTTTATTTTGGCTGACAATTCCAGAGGGTAGGGTCCCTCATGGCAGGGAAAGCATGGCAGGAGCAGGAAGCTGGCCCACATCATCTCTTCAGCAGGGAGGATGTAAAGAACAAGCAATGGATACTGGTACTCAGCCAGAGATCTCTCTTTTATATGGTTCAGGATCTGCCCACAGTTAGGTGGCTCCTCCCACCTCAACTAACCTAATCAAGAAAATCCCTCACATGTGATTCTAGAGCTTGTCAAGTTGACAGTCAGTATAAACTATCACCAGGCTCAGTCTTCTAGCATTACTTGGTGATCTGCTCTCTCCTCTTTGCTCGTTTCTGGTTTCTGTCTCTGTCCACTGCCTAACTCTCCTGGATGGTCCTGTAATACTTATTTAGCTGCGTCTGTGGTTCCTACCTTCCTTTTTCAACATATACCCCATTCCTAGAAGGGATTCTCAGTCTCTCTGTGAGTCTGGGTTTGTTTGGTCGGTTGGTTTGTTTAAGGCAGAATCTTATGTAGTCCAGCATGCTGGTCTCAAACCTTTTGTGTAGTGAGTTTAGCTTTGAAATCTTGATCCTCCTGCTTCCACCTCCCAAATACTGGGAGTATAGGTGTGTGCCACCACACCTACATGCTGTGGGTCTCTCCCTTTTTTGAGGTATATATTGTAAGTGTATTTATATGCATGTGGGTGCACATGTGTGTGTATGTGTGTACACACGTGTGTGTGTGTGTGTGTGTGTGTGAAAGCCAGAGGTTGATGTGCAGTATCTTCCTCCATTACTCTGCACCTTATTTATTGAAACAGGGTTTCTCAGTGAACCTGGAGTTGGCTGATTCGGCTAGTCTTAGCTGGCCAGCTTGCCTTGGTGTATCTGTCCATCTCCACTTCCCAAGCACTGGGATTATAGGCATGCACTGGCTTTGTCTAGCATTTATGTGGGTGCTGGGGCTCCAAACTCAGGTCTTTATATATGCATGGCAAGCACTTTACCAAGTGAACAGTCTCCCCATTCCCTGAGGGTCTTTTTCAGTGATATATTTCTGCAACTGTAGCTACTCCTGTCATCAACCTCTTCACATGCATTATTCTAGATCTCCTGTCACCAGGTTTTCTAGTCGCCATACCCCATATCTGAGCCCAGACCTCAGCCCTCTCACTCATACCCTCACAAGGAGACAGTGCAGAGCAGGACAGGAGTCAGGTGCTTGGACCAGTTGTCCATCAAGGAGGGAATCCCAGTCCTGAAGCCCTGCTCATGTGGCTTCCTAACTTCTGGAGGTATCTCTGTGGCCTCTTCTAGAGAGCAGATCCCCAAATAGTGTTAGGCCCAACATTTGCAAAAGGACCCATGTTTGGAAACTTACTTTATCGTGCTTTTTCATCTAGAAAAATGAGGAGAACTAGGAGTTGAAAGGTCCTGTACTCTCATTTTGGAGCCCATTTCTAATTCTTTCCAACACATCTTCATAACTTAAAATACTGTAGACTTTATATGCATAAAAGGTATTTATATTTTCCTGATGAGATTTATAGGTTTTACAGGATCTCAAAAGGACTAAAAATGAGTGTTGTGAGGGAAGAAGTATGGGAAGCTTCGGGAGCCAGCCTTCCTGAGATGCTGTCCTGAAGTTGTCAGGATGCTGATGCCTTTCTACCAACAGAGGGAGCTAGTGCTTAGCCTAGCGACTAGGCTCTTCAGTTGAGGCCTCAGCCGCACACAGTTACCCTTCCTTTAGAGGTAGACAATGATGGGAGGAGTGGAAGATGGAAGCTGCTCTGCTCAGTAAGTCCTCCCCTTCCAGAGCAAGGCAGGGCAGGTGATCAGGAATTCACTTCAGAGCCAGTGACCCCATATCCCAAGGATACTTTGTTTCTTTCTGACTAAAAGATACCCAATCAGGGCTGGAGAGATGGCTCAGTGGTTAAAGACACTTGCTTACAAAGCCAGAAGGTGCAGGTTTGATACCCCAGTACCTGTATAAAGCCAGAAGCACAAAGTAGTGTATGTGTCTAGAGTTTGTTTACAGTGGCAGGAGACCCTGGCAAGCCCATATTCACTCACTCTCTGCTTCTCTCTCTCTCTCTCTCTCTCTCTCTCTCTCTCTCTCTCTCGTGAATAAATAAAAATATTTTTTCAAAAAAATACACCCAATCAGCTTCTTGCAGACTCTAGAACTCTCACAAGCCCAGTACATGCCTGGGACACTTGGCTGGTCACCTGGTTCCAGAGGTGTGACAGGTTCTGTTGGGTTTCTTTTCCAGGTCTTTCAGTTTGCAGTCAAAGAATCTCTTATCCTGAAGCTGCCAACAGATGAGCTCATGAATCCCTCACAGAAGAAGAAGAGAAAGCACAGGCAAGGGTTGGACAAAGGACTTTTTATAGCTAGGCTCTTGTCTGTGTCCTGGCCTCCCCTTGGCCTCACACCTGCCTCTCTCTTGGCAGCACACACAGCTGAGGGTCAGCGTCTCCCCTCAGTGCTCCCTGAGCATCCATGCACCACATGCTGGGACTCCAAGCCAGCTGTTTGGTTTTCCATTTCAGCTCCTGGCCAGTAGAACACTGGCTGGCCCATAGCTCCACACTGAGACCATTGCGCCTTGTTGGGAAGAGACTACTGTGCCCACCTGCTAATTCTTACCATTTTATTCCTTTATTCCTATGTGTTCTTCAGAGTAGAACTTTTTTTGGGGGGGGGTGGGTTTCAAGGTAGGATCTCGCTCTAGTCCAGGCTGACCTGGAATTCACTGTGTAGTCTCAGGGTGGCCTTGAACTCACGGCAATCCTCCTACCTCTGCCTCCCAAGTGCTGGGATTAAAGGCGTGCGCCACCACACCCAGCTAAAGTAGAACTTTTAAAAAAGATTTCAGTTCTCTGCCTGGCCGGGTTCCCTACTAAAGGAAAGAGGTGACAGAAGTTCTAAATACAGAAGGAAATCCCTGTGGCTTCTGTCAGTTTTCTCACTTAGAGAAGTTTCCTGAAAAGCCTTCCCTTGGAACTCCCCCACATCTGTACCTGGCTAAGAGGGAAGAAGGTGAGGGAGAAGCTGTAGCATTGTAAGAGACATATAGGCTTAGGCCTTGTTTTGTTTGTATTTTTTTCTGTTTATATCGGTTTGAGAGGGGGTTGTGTTAAGTTGAAATCTTGCACTGGATTGAAGATGGGTGCTATCCTCTGTGTTCATAGTTGGGGCCTGTTAAGGAACTTTAGAATGATGCTCCTCAGGAGATCCCTGCAGAGCAGGGCACACTACCATTTACCTGCCTCTGCAGAGTTTCTGAGGACCATGACCCACACTCATCCCTTCTCTGTTTTGTTCTTCATTTTTTTCAGGCTGTGGGCTGCACACTGCAGGAAAATTCAGCTGAAGAAGGGTGAGTTCAGGCTGAAGGTCTAGCCCAGGGATAGAGAACATGCTTAGCATATACAGGCCCTGGGCTCCACCACCAGCTCCCCCCACCCCCAAAGGTATAAAGTTCTGCCAGAGTGTTTTCTAGAAGTTTAGTTTGAGGCCTCAGCCCTAGGCTATTACCCTCCCCCACCTGCAGCTCCGCTGGTTGACCCCATGGCTTCCGGAGATTTCTATGCAGCACTCAGGCTGAGCCCTCGCTGTAGCCCCAAGACCTCTTGGGAGATAAAGGGCCTTGTGGTTGCTGAGCTTCCTAGTGTGTTGTTTGCCAGTTCCAGACCTTTCTAAGTGCTTTGAAGACCTGCTCTGTTATCTCTGGTCATCTCCACACCCTGCCCGTGGAGCAGATCTTCCCATTGTCATTTTTGCACAGCGGTCAACCTGCACTATCTTCTCATTTCACATGCTGAGTGTGTGTCCAAGGTCATGAGTAGAATGAACCTGCTTTGACTGGGGTGGGAGGGCAGTGAGGGAACCTGGTCCATCGCAGCAGTGTTCCTACTCCATTCTTCCCTCTTCTAGATAACTCTTCTACACAAGTATATAACTACCAACCCTGTGATCACCCAGACCGGCCCTGTGACAGCACCTGCCCCTGCATCATGACCCAGAATTTCTGTGAGAAGTTCTGCCAGTGCAACCCAGATTGTAAGAGCATCTCATCATCTACCAAAGCAATTGGCCTCAGGGTGCCCAGGCCAACTTTCGTGCCCCTTAGCTACCTGAGGACCTTTGCTATTTCCCTTGCTGTGCTTTAGGCATTCTATAGGGAGGGCAGATGTGGACTGTTAGAACAGTTGTGGGGCTTTGTTTCTTCTATTTTCTTTTATGTTACCCAGGCTGGCCCTAAACTTCTGGGCTAAACCACACCCCTCCCCTCTTAAGTATGTAGTGAGATTACAGATGTGTGTACCTCACTTTTATTAATTAATTAATTAATTAATTTATTTATTTATTTGCAAGCAGAGGGAGACAACAGAGACAAACAGAGGGGGCACACAAGGGCCTCTACCCATTGCAAATGAACTCCAAATGTATGTACCACTTTGTGCATGTGGCTTTACATGGGTACTAGGGAAGTGAACCCGGATTATTAGGCTTTGCAGGCAAGACCCTTAACTACTGAGCCATCTCTCCAGCCCAGGAAAGTAATTTTTGAAGTCTTTAGATTCTGATTCTAAAAGAAGTGCTTAGGGCTGGAGAGATGGCTCAGTGGTTAAAAGTGCTTGCTTATAAAGCCTGATGGCCCAGGTTCGATTCCTCAGTACCCATGCAAAGCCAGTCTTGCAAAACGATACATGAGTTTAGATTTGTTTGCGGCAGCAAGAGGTCTGAAAGCTAACTCACTCTCTCTCAAATAACTAAATAATATTTTAAAATTTTTGTTTGACCTCAAGGTGGTATATACCTGTGTAGACTATAGAGTCTGACTTGAGTCAGTCTGGACTACATGGTGAAATAATGTCTCAACCCCCCCCCCTCAGAAATTAGCTGGGTAGTACATCTCACACCTACAATCCAGCTTTTGGGAGAATGAGAATGAGGCAGATAGATCACTTGAGCCTAAGAGTTGAAAATCAGCCTGAAATCCTGTCTTACAAAAAAAAGAAGCCAAAAAAAAAAAAAAAGCCAAGAAAAATAAAGAACAGGTTTTTTTTTGGTTTTTCGAGGTAGGGTCTCACTCAAGTCCAGGCTGACCTAGAATTCACTATGTAGTCTCAGAGTGGCCTTGAACTCATGGCAATCCTCCTACCTCTGCCTCCCAAGTGCTGGGATTAAAGGTGTGCGCCACCATGCCCGACTTTCTTTTTTCTTTTTTTTTTTTTTAATATTTTATTTATTTAT
>PVHP010001433.1:0-37120 GCA_004024765.1 Zapus hudsonius | reverse complement strand
GCCTTAATGGCTAAGCCATCTCTTCAGCCCTCTTTTTTCTTTTTTTTTTTTCTTTCTTTCTTTTTGTTTTTTCGAGGTAGGGTCTCACTCTAGTTCAGGCTGACCTGGAATTCACTCTGTAGTCTCAGGGTGGCCTTGAACTCACGGCGATCCTCTTTTTTCACGGCCAGCCCTCTTTTTTCTTTTGTGCGTGTGTTTTGTTATTTTTTGAAATAGGGTCTCTCTCTAATGCTAGACTGACCTGGAATTCACTATGTAGTGTCATGAATTTTTTTGTTTGTTTGTTTGTTTTCCTTCTTTTGAGACTGGGTCTAACTTGCATTGTAGCAGAGGATGACCTTGAACTCCTGCTTCCACCTCCCAAAGTGCAGGAATTACATTGAAACGTGCCACCACACCTGCCTTACATAAATAATCCTTTTTTTTCTTTTTATTTATCATTATTTTTGTTACTTATTTTTTTCGAGGTAGGGTTTCACTCAAGGCTGACTTGGAACTCACTCTGTAGTTCCAGGCTGGCCTCAAACTCACAGTGATCCTCCTACCTCTACATCTGGTGTGCTGGGATTAAAGGTGTGTGCCACCACGCTGGCAGGCTTTGTAAGCAAGCACCTTTAAATGCTAATCCATTTCCCCAGCCCCTTCATGTCTATTTTTCTTTAATAGCTATTTTGTTTTAATATTTTTAAATTTTATTTTGTGTGTATGTGTGTGTTTGAATTTATTTATTATTTGCAAGGGAGAGAGAGAAAAAGAAAATGGGCACACCAAGGCTTCTTGCCACTGCAGAAGGACTCCAGATACATATGCCACTTTGTATATCTGGCTTTACATGGGAATTAGACCTGGGTCATCAGGCTTTGTAAGCAAGCAACTTTAACTGCTGAGCCATCTCTCCAAACCTAAGTGCTGCTTTTGGAATCAGAATTCAAAGACTTAAAACATGACTTTCCTAGTAGGTTGATGGCAGCCTCTGGGACTTGCAGAAGGCAGTGCCATGCAGTTGTACTGATTATCTGCTTGTCTAACAAGATAACAATCTTGACCACAGCACAGTGCTGGGGAAGGTGGTGGGTGGAGGAGGACCTGCATAGAACAGATACATTCCGTTCTCAAAATGATGCTTGTTTTGATGGTGAGGATTTACCAGTACAAAGCACTGATTTCATTTTCTCTGGGGTTCTCTCTACTTCCCGAACTCTAACAAGGCCTGGGGGGACACTGTTGGGAAATCCCCAGGAGATACTTGCTATTTAGATTCTCAGGCCTGAGTGTTGGAGGCTATTCATTTTCAAAGGGATGCTTACTGAGTAGAAACCTCTTGTCCTTTTTTTGCC
The DNA here is from genome assembly GCA_004024765.1 of Zapus hudsonius. Classification (NCBI taxonomy): domain Eukaryota; kingdom Metazoa; phylum Chordata; class Mammalia; order Rodentia; family Dipodidae; genus Zapus; species Zapus hudsonius. The sequence goes on along the minus strand of PVHP010001433.1, from coordinate 35,783 downwards.
ACATTTACTTTTTTGCATCCCTAAGTCTGGAGGCCTGCTTCCTGACTTGTGTCTTTGCATCCAGGTCAGAACCGCTTCCCTGGTTGTCGCTGTAAGACCCAGTGCAATACGAAGCAGTGTCCTTGCTACCTGGCAGTCCGAGAGTGTGATCCTGACCTGTGCCTCACCTGTGGGGCCTCGGAGCACTGGGATTGCAAGGTGGTCTCCTGCAAAAACTGCAGCATCCAGCGTGGCCTCAAGAAGGTGAGGTCTGGGTGTTGGCCGACTTAACAACGGGGAAAGTGAGAACAGTCGCAGGCGTCCCTTTTGCTTTGACTACTTAGATGGTTTGTATGTGAGTGCTGGATACATCCTTTCTGGTACACATTGCTAAATTAATTCCTATTGATGAATTAATTCCTATTCCTGTTGTGTTTTTTTTTCACATTGCCAAACTAATAGTGTTCTGCTGTACTGAAAAGCAGAGGGAAATGTGCCATTGATGTCTATTTGTTCTCCGTAGTGTTGGGGAATGGAACCCAGAGCTGTGCTCATGGTAGACAAACATTTTATTATTGAGCTATACCTTCAGCCCCAACATTGCCTCTTTTTAACCTCCAACATATCAGTCTATAGACTCACTCCAGAAAGTCCCTGGAGAAGAGAAAGAATGTTTCCTGTCTCCTTTCACCACCGCTACTTGTTTTAGCCCCACAGGAATAGAATGGCTTAGACCTTTTTGGTTTTCAGATTCCCCCAAAGTTCTTAATACTTTCCACCTGCCCCCATCACACCCATGCACATGCAGCACATACACCCACTTAAGCCTGCCCTGTTGTCTGAGCCTTGCCTCCTCCTTCCCCAGCACCTCCTGCTGGCTCCCTCTGATGTGGCCGGATGGGGCACCTTCATTAAGGAGTCTGTGCAGAAAAACGAATTCATTTCTGAATATTGTGGTGAGGTGAGTGCTGTGGGGTTTGGCCCGTGTTCTTACTGGGGAGATACTGATGAGAGACTCTGATTTTCCTGTGGGTTAGGTTCTGTGAACTAATCTCTAAATAACTCAGCTCAGGGGGTCCCACAGAACTGTTTGCAGCCTTGAAACAAACCAGTGTTCTTCAGGCCACATAAGGCGTGGGGGGCTGGCTCGCTTCCACCTTATCCTAGCCAGCCATCACCTGGCCTCCCTTGCCTGGGGTTCCTAATTCTCAGTAAGCACTTCTGTGTGATGCTGCCCCTTCTCAGCCCTGCCTCAAGCAGGTGGGCTGGGGGCGGGGAGCGGGGTTGGGGGGGCAGCCTGACAGCCCTTCTGTTCTTTGTCTGTATTCCCAGCTCATCTCTCAGGATGAGGCTGATCGACGGGGGAAGGTCTATGATAAATACATGTCCAGCTTCCTCTTCAACCTCAACAATGGTACAGTATGGCTGGCCTCCCTTCCTCCCTCCCTCCCCCTCCCCCCCTCTCTCTTTCTCTCTCTCTCTCTCTCTCATGATCTTCTGCAGGTTTTTTTTCTACAAACATCCTTTGCTAGAGCCCTGAGTCGTCCAAACAGATGTTGGAAAGTGTTGAGGTGAGCTTAGAGGCCCCATGGGCTCCGATTAACTTCCGGAAGACCCAAGTTGTGTTTGGAATGGGACACTATGCAGTCCCATTTCAGAAACCTTACCAGACAGAAGAAGGGGATCCTCAATTCAAACAGAGGGAGATATAAGGGACACGTTCCCACATGAGGAGACCCAAAGGAAGTGTTTCCACACGAGGCAGCATTCCTCATCTTCTGTTATTCTGGGTTTCACATTCCCATTGGTCTGGCTTGTTTCTATCTTCATTTAATTGATTTTTAACTTAGGCTAAAGAAGTGTGGAGGTGAAGCCAGACATGGTGACTTATGCCTGCAATCCTAGCACTTGGTAGGCTAATGCAGGAGAATTGCCACAAGTTCGAGGCTAACCTTAATTGTAGGATTGTAGAGTGATTTTCAGGCCAGCCTAGGCTACACGGTGAGATCTTGTCTCAGAAAATAAAATGGTGTTGCCCTGGATACTTATTGTCTTCTTTTTTAAAAATATTTTATTCAGTTTTCAAGCAGAGAGAGAGAGAGAGGGAGAGAGGGAGCGAGCAAGCGAGCGAGCGAGCACACCAGGGTCACCACCTTGTGGGTCTGGTTTATGTGGGTACCGGGGAATTGAACTTAGGCCCTTGAGGCAAGTGCCTTAACCGCTGAACCATCTCTCCAGCCCACTTATTGTCTTCTTTGATTTCTGTCATGTAGATTTTGTAGTGGATGCTACCCGGAAAGGAAACAAAATTCGGTTTGCAAACCATTCAGTTAATCCCAACTGTTATGCCAAAGGTGAGTTCCCAGTAACCTAGGAAGCAGGGAGGGTTGAACATTCACTATGACTTCTGTCTATCGATTGACTTTTTTCATGGCTGAGTGAATTTTTTGAATTTATATTTGTTTGTTTGACTGTCCTAGAACTCTGTAGTCTCAGGTTGGCCTTGAACTCATGGCAATCCTCCTGCTTCTGCCTCCTGAGTGTTGGGATGAAAAACATGTGCCACCACACCCGGCTACCTGAGTTAATTTTTTTTTGTGTAACAATAATCATGATTAATATCTGCTGTTATTTTTGGCCTCTCTCACTTTTATAATCTGCTTTTTCCACTGACTACATTAAAAACACTTTCCCACAACCATGATTAAAGATTATTGGGCTGGGAGATGGCTCAAGGTATAAAACGCTTGCTATGAAAGCATGAGAACCTGAGCTTGAATCTCCAGAACCCATGTAAATGCCAGGAGGACTTGGCAGCCTACCTGAAATCTCAGGGTAAGCTCACTAGCTAGACTAGCCAAATCAGGGAGCTCTGGGCTCATGTCTCAGTAAATAAGGAGGAAAGAGAATGAGGAAGATACCTAATATTAACCTCCGGCATATATGTGCACATGCACACATGCAAACACACATACATATGTGCACACACACTGCACATGCATATGCACACAAAGAAGAAAAGAAATCATTTCCCCAAATCACTGGTTGCAATAACAGATCTGAAAGTGTGGAGACAGCTACCTTCGTTGACTACTTTCTACTTCCATTTGATTCCACTGAGAATTTGGGGAAAAAAATCACCCAGAATTCTCTTGAGCCCTCACTTGCAGTGACTCTTTTTGCAGTGGTCATGGTGAATGGAGATCATCGTATTGGCATCTTTGCCAAGAGAGCGATTCAAGCTGGTGAAGAGCTCTTCTTCGATTATAGGTAAGGGGGTCAGGAATGATGTCCTGTAGGCAGCCAGGGTGGCTCTGGGAATTGATTGGGAATGTACAGTGGCCACAGTGAATGAAGGAGAAGGTCTCATAAACGCCAGTGCTGATCTCCAGCGACTTGCCTCAGAAGCAGGAACATTGCATACTGCTGCTAGGGAGTGGGAGGAAGTGAAACAGGAGGGACCCCATCTTATCAGAGAAGTCCTGAGAGTAATTCCTCCTCCCTGTTCTGGGACAGGTACAGCCAAGCTGACGCCCTCAAGTATGTGGGCATCGAGAGAGAGACTGATGTCCTCTAGCCCTCCTGGCCTGCGCCAGCCCTGGGGCAGTGTCTTAGCTTCATGCTCACACCACTGCTGCTTGAACTCCTGCACTGTGTGTCTTCCACGCCAAGAAACCCCACCCACTCCCTCTGTAGTGAGGCCTTCACCACCATATCCCATGGAGACAAACTGCCTCAGTGAGAGAGACAGGGCCTAGTCTTCCAGGAGACCTCAGATGTGGGAGACCATCTCAGGCCTCAGAGGAAGAGACCACAGGCTGGAGTGGATGGTGATGCTTAATTTCTCTTGGGATCCCCAGGCTGCAGGCCTCAGGAATCAACCAGCACTGTTGTTTTAGCTTTTCCAGTCAGAGGTCCTTATGTCATTGGGCTGCTAGTTATAGCAGAGTGAAACCAGTCCCTGGAGCCTTCAGTGGCTCTGTGTGAGGGATGAGCCTGGCAGTCAGCACAGACTGGACATGGAAGGAGATGGGTCCCTATGGCTCTCCCCATGGACAAAGAGGAAGAGCCAACCCGATGACAGCAGTTGAGCTGCAAAGCCTGGGCTCAGGCAACTTGGAGAAGGCTTTCCCTGCGGTTGTGGAAGTGGTTTGGTGTTTCCCTACTCCCAGAGTAGGCGCCAGCGCTCCAGCTCCTTCCAAATTTCTGGTCCAGTGGCTGTCAGCAGGCCTAATGCTGCTGCTGAAGAAACATTGGGTGTGGCTGGCTGGGAGGAGCACCCTGGGCCATTGAACCTTCAGTTGTTTACAGGCCTTCCATATCCCAGAGAGGTTGGGTCTGTGGAGCCTCTTTGCCTGTCTCTTCAGAATAGATGGGTTCAGTTTAGACTGGAGGGAAAACCTGTTGGTGTGATTTGCTCCCTGTCTGTAGCACCTGCTGTTTGGAAAGTGTGCACTGGTGGTGTGTTTGCACATGGGTGAGGGGTGCCATTGCACGTGTTTGGGAAGGCATCCCCACCTAGGGCAGACAGTGTTTGCAATGTTGACAAGCAGTAGGCAGACCTCCTGTCCCAGCCCCAATGCCATTCTCTCTGGGATTCTTGTAGAACAAAGCACTTTAACTTTCTTTCAGAAGGTCTGTGGATTGGAGTGGAGTTTGAGCCAAGGTGTGGGGTCTCTGTCCAAATCCAATTCTCTCTCATCTCCTGGAGCAGGCACAAGGAGCTGGTTTGGCACAGGAATTAGCGAGGCTACAGCCAGCAAGAGCTGCCCTGGGTCTATAGCTGGTGTGCTGAGCTAGCAGGGGACAAGTGCATTGCGCTGGCTGGAAAGGACTTGGGCAGGTCCAGACTGGCCGAGGGAGTGTGTGACTGGTGAGCAGACTTCTTGCTTCCTGGAGAACCAGAGTCTCTCCTCTCCTGGTCTTTGCTGGCCTCCCCCTTCTTCCCACCAAAGAAATTAGGTTCCCCCTGACCACACTGCCTCTTTGGGATTTGTGTGGAACAGGCACACACACACACATGCATGCACGCACACATGCATGCACACGCATATGCACACTCCAAAAGCTCACACCACACTGGCAAGCACACATGCATTCACACTCACCACACACCCATCCAGCTCCTGACACCAGCATCCTCCCCCCTGATTGGGTCAACCCTCACTATGAGCTCTGGTTTGTGTGTATTGGGGTACCCTCAAGCCTGAATTTAGGTTCTGGATTACTCATTAATTCTCGGGGAAAGCCAAAGACAGATGGAGGGAGTCCAGGATGTCTGAAATGCCAGGGGCTAGCCATGAGGAACAGTTATAATCTTTTTCCAGTTTTTGAGAGGTTAGACTGACCCCAGCCTTCCTTTGGGAAGCAGAATCACTGACCAGTCCCCTCCTCCAGTCTAGTTGCAGACCACTAACACTCCTATTCCTCCAGCCCTCCCCTTCTTTGTCCTTGCTGTCCCCTACCTTGAATGATGGGTCTTACCCCCTCCCACATGTGGCAGTGATGGAGTGAAGTGAAGTGGTGGGGATGGGTGGGGAGGGAGGCTGGTGTACATGTGGCCTCATTGCCAGCAAGTTTTCATGCACTTTAAAGTCCTGTGGCTTGTGACCTCTAATAAAGTGTTAGAACCCATTGTGGCAAGTTATGTTGTATGTGCTTTGGTGCTGGGTGGGGGATGGTGGTACAGGAGCAGACTGGGGAGGATGCTTCAGCATTCTGATCCCTACTGTCCAGTGAGATCTGGGGTCAGGGGTAGCCAGGGTGAGGCCTCTGGCAGGTGGTGCAAAGGTTCCAAGAATTTGAAATTCCCAAGCCCTCAGGTTAGTTCCCTTAAAATCATTCCACATATCCCCTTGCTCATGGCGTCAGCTACCACACACAGACTGGGGCTCTGCCACTCTGCTTTATTGAACCTGCTCAGAGTAGAGCGCATAGCAGGCTGTGCCCTGCTTCTGAGTGGCTGGAAGGACTCACGAGACGTCCAACACAGAAGGAGCTCACTACAGACTTGGCACAGCACAGGACAGCCCACTGAGTTTTTATGTATAAACAGATAATTAAAAAATTAGAATAATATATAGTTTCTCTAGAGAGAGACTTTGCAACAAAAAATATATATAAAGAATATGACCTCCTGGGCAAGCACAGCAGCATTGAGCGGAGAAAGGGGTCCTCATGCACTGGAGAGGGCCGGCAGGGGCAGGCACCCAGGCTATTGCTTATCTTGCACAAGGGTGGAGAGTGGAGGGCTGGCTAGACAGGGTTGTCTGCATTGTTTTCTCTACTTGCAGGCTTTGTATGGCTTTGGCTAAAGCATGTGAAGCAGCGGAGGTACTAAAGTGCTAAACTGAGGCCTCTTGGTCTCTGAAAACAAACAGGGTGGTGGTGGGGAGACAGTAATGCCCCCCCTCACTCCCCAACTGAGAGGAAGCATATGGAAGACAGTGTCATCAGGGCAGAGGGGAGGCTTGGGGTGTGTTTTAGCAGCCTCCTCCCCCCATGCCCTGTGCAGCCCTGCAATCCTCCACATCTGTCCCTGCTGATAATGTACACAGGAAGGGAGGCAGTTCATCTCCCCTGTATTCTGTTGTTAATCCCTGGCAGCAGCTGGGACAGAGATGGCAGGAAGGGCCTGTCTCGGCCTCCTGGGCTTCTCCATAGGGCAGGCAAACAGCCAGGAGCCTGGGGAAACGGATAAGCAGGGCATTTGGTTCAGGCAGTGAGGCTCAGCCACTCCCTTTGGTCCCATCTGTAGCTGTACCCATCAAACTTGGCAGGAGGGGAGTCCTCCAGATGGGTAGAGCCAGCTAAAAGGAGCCAAATGTCCCTGGCAAGGTTGGGGAGAGGCAGGAATTGGGGGATTCAGAGGAGTTGGGCTTGGTCCCTGAAGCCCTCCTGACTCATTCAGACCTGGACTCCTCCAGGATCTGAGGAAGGTTGGGGCCTGGGCCTGGGCCTGGGCCTGGGGCGGGGGTGGGGGCTGGGGCTGGGGCTGGGGCTGGAGCTGGAGCTGGAGCTGGAGCTGGAGCTGGAACTTGGATGGGAGCTGGTGTAGGGGCAGGGGCCTGGGCAGGGCCTGAAGGAGGTAGGCGAGCTTTGCCCCCTGGATGATAATCATGGGTGGCCTTGGGCTCATTGGTGTGGTAGGAGCCCTTGTAGCGGTGATTTTGCAGGTAGAAGAGCACCAACATTCCCACGAGCCCTAGCAGCAGGAAGGCCACCAAAACTGAAAGGAATGAAAAGAATAATTCAGAGGGGATCTTTGGGGTCCACCTACCCCCACACTTTTGGCCCAAAGCATGTACATACAACTGTGCCCACTATACAACCATATCAGGCTATTCCCAAGCATCTGGTAGGTCTGAATCCCTGGTTTATTCCCTGCCAACATTTTAAATATTCTCTTTCCACATCCCTGATAGTTACCCCAGCTTATCATTTCTCTAGATGTTATTGCACCCCTGTTTTTCCTCATCGTTTAGCTATTGCTGCATGGTACTGTTTCATTTCAATTAAAAATTTATGTCTCCCTCAAACATTGAAAAATCTCCATCCCAGTTATGTGCCAGCATCAGCAGAGCCTCTCACTCTGTACCATCTCATATCTAGCGCCTTCACCACCCCTCAACCTTGGGGACAGGAACAGGGAGAGAACACTGGCAGGGTAGTCCTGGGGGGTCAGTGCTACTCACAGCCTAAAAGTATGGCAACCCATCCATCATCGTGGTAGTATGGGAAGTCTGGAGAAGAGAAAGCACTAGTCAGGAGACATACCCCATGTTCAGAACCATTTCCCATCCCTGTCCTCGCTCTCTTCCTTCATCCGTGTCCCAGGGACATACCTGGGGGTAGGTACCAGGGATCAAGTTCAGGTGGCACCTCTGAGACAAGACGTGGCATAGCTCCACAGTTCGACTCTGCAAGTTCTCCCTGAACTCGCAGGGCCTCAGCTAGCTCAGCAGTCATGGGCCGAGGAGTTCGGAAGTGGGTCTTAAGGGGAGCTACATTGTTGAACCGTACACCAGACAGGCATCCTGAGAAACCTGGAGTGTTGTACCGCTGGATCTCTGGATCAATGACTCCTGTCTCTGAGGGAGAGTCAGACCCAGAGAGAGAGAGGCTTAGGCCCCCTCCCCCCTTGCCATCCTTGTTTCTCATCCATCTCCCACTTCTCTTTCTTACCACCCTCACTGCCATTTCTAGTTCCACACTCCAGACATCCTCACCCACAACTTACCCATCACACGCCCTAGATACAAGGCCTTGGGTGAGTCCAGCTGGCTATCCACCAGCAGAGAGAACTTCTGTTCTGTCAGTGGGAAGTAGTCCACCTGAGTGGGGGGGGGGGAGTGCGGTGTGGAAGGGAGGTCCAGGATGGAGTCAGCCAAGACCACAAAGGAACTCACTCTGCCCAAACCAGAGCAGCCAGCTGGGTGAGTCCTTGCCCAATCTCAAATAGACAACCCCTGGGTCTAGAAGCAGGATTTGATAGGTGTCTAAAACAACCTGGTTTTGAGCCCTATATTTGCAGCATACTAGTGGTTTGACTTCAAGAAAAACGCTCTTTCTGAACCTGTTTTCTGGGTTGTAAAATGGAGATCTGAATGACAGCCAACCATACCCACACTGGGCTGATGTGAGCCTCATGAGAGGTGACATGTGTGAAAATTCTCTGTATGCTGAAATGTGTTCCACACATTAAGCATCTGACATTTTCATGGATGCCACAACCAAAATCATGAGGCTGTGACTGAATTAATCCATTTCCCTCCACACATACCTGGATGAAGAGGTTGCGGTAGACACGGGTAATGTTGACACTGTGGGGCTGGCCATCGGTAACTGGCCGGGTGGTTAGCTGGTACACATAGGGACTGGTGCCCAGCTGATACCGAAGCTGCAGGGTCCCTGTGGGTTAGGGAAGAGGAACATGAGGTGTTATTTCAGCTCCCACAATTCCCAAAGCATTGGGACCTTGAATTAGTAAATCAGTAGTTGTGGGAAATTGGGGACCTGGAGTAGAGAGCCATGGGGTCTTACCATCTTCCTTGATGAGCACAGCCATGTAGTCACGCACAAAGGAGCTGACATAGAGCAAGACGGCAGGGGCCGAGTGGGTGCTGAAGCTAAAGGAGACCTCCTCTCCTGTAACATTGTAGACAGGCCCCCGGTAGCCAGGCACAGGCCTACCAGGCCGTGGGTAGTCGGGGAGTTGGTACCCAGGGCCATGGTAGCCAGGCACATAACCAGGGGTATCATAGCCTGGGACATAGCCAGGCTCATAGCCCGGCACAGGACGGCTCAGCATGTGGGAGAACTCCTGGGCTGCAGAGCGCAGTGCTGACTGGAGATTGTAGCGCATCCAGGTGCCTGGCTCAAAGAATCCACCAATGTCTGAAGGCAGAAGCAGGGAGGTGAGGACCCTTATGTCACCCACTTATCCACACACCTTGAGCTTCCCTTCTTTCTGCCACTATTATAGCCTTCTGTTTACTTTTAGATCCCACTGGGAGCCCTCTGTCAGAGTAGAATCTTTTTGTTACTGTTTTTGTTGTTTTGAGACAAGGTCCAAAAAACCTTCTACAGTGCATGTAGCCCAGACTTGATTCTCCTGCCTCTGCCTCCCATCTGCTGGTTTATAAGCCACAGAGAGCACAGAATGGAATCTTAAAGGCATGAGAAACCTGAAAGATTGTCTCTTCTCATCCTTGCATTTTACAAATGAGAGGACAGCCTCAGAGAGGAGCTGGGACTTGCCCAAGGACATGGTGGAGCACCAGGATTAGAACCGAGACACATGACACCCATCTAGCACATTCACGTTTCCAACTGGCCGACCAGGAGTCTTCTGTGGGCTCCCAAGTCCCTGTATCACTAGAGGCCAACAGACTCCTGGTATAGTGACCCTCCTGCCCTCATGTCCCTCTGGGCCAGCCTTAGAGAAAATGCAATGTGCATATCTGTAGAATCTTGATATATTGAATGTCAAGGCTCATCTTAACCATGAACCAGGTTTAGCTGTGTTTTCAGAATGCAGTGACTGGTCAAACAGGAAGTGTCATAGAGGGGCATTGTGTAGCATAAAACAATATGCACGGGGAAGGCGACAACCTGAGTTACTTTGGTGACAGTGGGAAGATGGGAATATTACTTGCTTACTGCCTTTGTTTTCTTCTGGCCCTTTATAACTTCAGAGTCACCCAGCACTTTGCCTAATTCTCCCAGGTCAGAGCTCAGAAGTCCAGTGACAGACAACTCTGGCTTTCCCAGATATTGACTTTGAACCTTTTCTCCCTTTCCCTTTGCCCACATCTCATTGTGCCCTATGGCTCCCTGTCTCCTCCCCACCCCTAGCCAGCAGCACTGACCATGGTTGCAATATGGCCCATCAAAAGCTGTGAGGTCACAGTCACAGGTGTAGTAGCTGTAGCGCTCCACACAGCGGCCTCCATGGAAACAGGGGAAGCGGGGGTGGACACAGTGGCCTGTGCAGTTGGGGAAGGTGCCTTCAGAGGCATTGGCACGGCCTTCTAGGTTCAGAGTCACTCCATTCAGACGCATGGCCCTCAAGCAGCCCACAAAGGGTCGCCGCTTAAGTTCTGCAGATCCTGGTCAAGAAATGAGCGCAGGGGTTGAAGTAGAGCACATGTTTTACATATGCAAGGCCCTGGGTCCTCAGCTTCCCTTCTGCCTACCCCCCCAAAAAATAGTGACTGTTAGAGTTGGGGATTTAGCTCCATGATAGAATGCTTGCCTAGCAAATACAAGGTCCTGGGTTCAGTCCTAGGCACTAAAAGAAAAAAGTGACTATAGAGCCAAGGATAGGAATACTGTGGGTGAGGAGGGAGGCAACGGAATGGACTAGGAGACCAAGGACTGGGAAAGGGCCTACTGTGAGGGACAGGAGACTGGGACCTAAGACATGAGTTTCCTGGGAACACAGAACATGGCACTGAGTGGGTGGGAAGGTTGAGGAGGCTCTCCCCCTGCCTTTGGGTTGCTACTCACCAACATAGAGGGGCTGATCATATTCCAGCCAGATGTAGGTCTGCAGGGGCATGGGCCGTAGCACCCAGGGCCGATGATCCACTCTCAGCCGGGCCTGCTTCACGTTGATTTCTGCCCGGACCAGGTGCCACTCATCATCGTTGAACTCAAAGTCATCTGAGTGGACGGTTAGGTTCTCATCCCCATTCCCCACATCAAAGGCAAAGACCACATCCCGGGATGCTGGACAGTGTGACATGAAGTGGGGGGGGGGGAAATGGCTCAGACTTCCAAGATCCCTCATGGCTTCTTTGCCCAATACAATCTCTCTTCCTCACCCTTTAGGGGCCCCTTGACTATCTCTCTACTTTGTCCACAGCTTCAAACTGCCAGTCTCAGTCCCCCAAACTGCAGACCCCTGGAGTCAGTTTCCCAGCCCCTGCCTCCCTCACACTAGAAGTCTAGCCTGTCACAGCAGACAGAGACCTTGAGAGTCCCTTCTTTACAGTTACGGGTCTAAGGCCTATGAAGGCAGTTGAGTGCACAAGGTCACAGCCAGGCATCAAGACCTAAGAGCTGGAGATAGGGCTCAGAGGTTAAGGTGCTTGCCTGCAAAATTTAACAGCTTGGGTTTGATTCCCTAGTGCCCATGTAAAGCCAGATGCACAAAGTGGCACATGCATCTGGAGTTCCTTTGCAGTAGCCCAGGCATGCCCATTCTCTGTGTGTGTGTCTCTGTCTGCTTGTTAAAAAAAAAAGTCTAGGATCCAGAGTCACCTAGGTTCCTTTCCCTGCTGCCTTTCAAGCTGACTGCCCTGTTCTCTTTTTTTTTTTTTTCCTTTGGTTTTTTGAGGTAGGGTTTCACTCTAGCCCAGGCTGATCTGGAATTCACTATGTAGTCTCAGGGTGGCCTTGAACTCATGGTGATCCTCCTACCTCTGCCTCCCAAGTGCTGGGATTAAAGGCATTGCACCACCACAACCAGCTCTGTTCTCTTAACCCAGAGACACCCCCCCCCATCTACCCCATATCCCTCCCAGAGTCTGCCTGCTCACTGTTGAGTTCCACCCGCACATAAGGTCGACGCCACTGGCAGAAAGGGCCCCCCATGTTCTCTAGGAAGACTCCTGAGGGAGCCGAGGTCCTGAAGTAAAAGGAGACATCAAGGCTGTGGTTGGCACGGATTGGGGGAAAGCGTAGTGCAGCCCCAGTGTGGAAGGAAATGGTGTTCCAGGAATTACCTACAGAACCAGAGTGAGGGAGGACTTGTCAAGAAGGTTGGAGGATCAAGGGAGCCTCAGTGGTGCGGGAGGGAGTGACCATGCACACTATGGAGTAGAAGCAATAAGTAACTGCCGAAGGTCAGCTCACAATAGGAGAGCAGGGGAGTGTCTAGCCTTGTGGCCTAGAGACCCCCCCCAGTGGGTCAGGTGACTTAGGTTCTAGAAAATGGACAGACAGCCAACCCTAGGAGGACACACAAAATGAGTCTGCCACTCACGGTCTCCGTAACAGCGCAGAGGTCTCAGGAAGAACTGGGCCTCGGAACTGGAGCGGTTTGTATCCCCCACCACCACCTGGGTGACAGGCAGATGGTCCACAAAGGTCAGCAGCCCTTTATCTGTTCTCCTGTGGAGGCAAGAGGCAGTGACTCAAGGTTGCCATCAGCTGCCCTGGAGCCCTGAAGACCCAGTGGCTGTACCCCTCACCACTGCGGCTGGTCAGCATCACAGTTGCAATGCAGGGCAGGGTCCACACAGCTGTGGTCCAGCCCACAGGCACAGCGCTGAATTCCAGGCTGGGAGCCTCCCCAGTAGAAGTGCTGCTCCTCGTTTCGGCCAATCCAGAAACTGTAGGGGTAGCCTCCTGGGAAAGAGCCACGGAGCTTCCAGAACCTACCCTCCACTAGCTTTCAGGCTTCTCCCACACCAGGGTCAACCAGCCCAGGCTTTGCTCCTTCAGCTGTCCCCTCCAGCAGCCCCACCCCCACCTCACCCCATTCCAGGCTCTCCACCTTGCCCTCCCTGCAGCCAGCCTCAACCTGCAGTGTTGAGCAGCCGGGAATTGTAGCAGGAGAACTCGATCCACTGCTCACAGTGCTGGGAAGCGTTGGCCAGAGCACTGACTTCCTCCCAGGAGGCATTCCAATACTGGACAGCCCCTAGGAAAGGTCGCTCCATGCTGGAACCTGTCACCCGAGTTGTCCACAGCCTGTCATGCCGCACAACTGTCCACGCTCGGTTTTCTGGAGGAGGGGAGGAGATGAGGGGACAGGGTTTTGTATGGATATGAGCATTCTCTACCCACCTGCCCAGCCAACCCACCAGCTCTATTGCCACACAATGCCAGTAACAGTGACCAACTGCTCCACTCCAACCCAGCAGGCCTGGCCTGCCACGTTGGGGGCTGGAGATGAGGCTTCTGAAATGGGTCATGGAGTTGGGATTTATCTGTAAGGCTAGATTAAAAATCCTTAGGTAAGGCCTGGTGTGGTGGTGCACGCCTTTAATCCCAGCACTCTAGAGGCAGAGGTAGGAGGATTGCCATGAGTTCAAGGCCACCCTGAGACTACATAGTGAATTCCAGGTCAGCCTGAGCTAGAGTGAGACCCTACATTGTAAAACAAAAAATACCCTTCCTCTCTGACCTTTACTTCTACTCTACAATTCCATTTTGCTCATCCCTCACCTTTATGTCCTTACCCCCCCACCCCCAATCTCCCATATTACCTAGTCAACTCCCCTCCACCATCCATCAAAGCCACTTACCTCGGATATCACAGTACACTACAAATGGCTTCAGGGGGCCACTGCCATCAGGATCAATGGTGAAGTTTCCTGAAGTTTTCCCACTGAGCCGATAAGCTTCACAGGATTCCTTATACAAAGCTGGCAGGTGGAGGCAGGGGGGAGCAATTATACAGGAAGACAGCTAGAAGAAGGGTCAGCCACACCATGTCATGGTCCCACACACACACACACACACACACACAACTTTCCCCTGACTCCCCACCTCATCTGGCTTACGTTGGTGGCAGGTCTCCCCCTTGTAGCCGGTCAGTTCACAGTAGCAGATGAAGTCATCCCAAGACTGGTAGCATCGTCCGTCATGCTCACACATGTTGGGGCTACACCTGGGCAAGGGGTTGGCACCAAGAGAAGGAGCCTTATTGGAAGCTTGAGAAGAGTTCTGGTCCCTACAGGCTTCACTCCAGGCTCCCCAGAGCACCAAGACCCAGTGGCATATCCCCCCACCTAACTAGCCATGTCCAAGCCCAGGTCTAGGTAGTCTTCAGGGCTCAAGTAGTTCTCACTTCTCCAAAAGAATAAACTCTATGAAAAATGCCTTATTCCACCCTAACCCCTGAAAAATAAAATAAAAACTAGGACCAAGAACAGAAGCTTGGTATCCATTCTGAGCATTTGTCACTTTAATAGGAAGAAGTAAGAGGTCAGGATCAAGGAGAAAAGTTTTCCTGGGTAGGGAGACTGGGAGACCAAGACCAGGAGAAAGGGGGTTATCATAAAAATAGGAAAAATGGCCACTCCAACTGCATGGAAGAGAGCTTCAGAGGGGTCACGTAGGAGGGAGAGGGCTTCAGGGGGGTCATGTAGGAGGGAGAGGGCTTCAGGGGGGTCATGTAGGAGGGAGAGGGGCTTCTAGATACCTATCCGTGATGCCACATGTGTCAAAGAGGACCTCAGCAAAGTGTCCAAGCCGCCGGAACTCCACCAGAGTCAGGTTGACCAGTTGACCATCTACCTTGAGCAGCTCCATGCAGCCATGGAATGCCGTCTGGTTGGAGTGGCAGCCCCATCGACTGGCTGGTTTGGGACAACCTGGAGCAACCACCCCTGTGAGGCCCTCCCCAGGGGAGACCCCAGAGCCCTTCCCCCAGGGACATGCCAAGAGGAAAAGGCGTCTAGAACCAAGTGTAGATGATGGCAATGGCCTTGTACTCCAGAGACCCCAGAGGTGAAAGAAGACTTGGTTCCCTATGAAACTTGCTATGTGGCCCCTTCTGGACCCATATGAGTCCTCCCCTCATTCAGAGACGGGTCGGCCAAGTTGACGCCCACTTACCCCCAAAGAAGTATGAAGTCCCTGTACGAATCAGCAGTGGGTATGAGACCCTGACCTCTGCCCCCTCCACATCATCAATGCTGATGACTGCATGGTTTTCCTGGGCCACAAAGTTCACCTCGTGCCAGAAGCCATCATTCAGGCGGTACCCTAGACAAGAAAGGAGTGGTGTGGGGAGGAAAACCAGTAACAGAAGAGGTTTTTTAAATATTTTTTTTTCAGACAAGGTCTCACTATCTCAGACTGGCCTGGAATACCTTCTGATGTAATCCAGACTGGCCTCAAGTTTATGATTCTCCTGCCTCAGCCTAACAAGTGCTGACACTACTACACCAAAGAAAAGGTGGGCCTTTAGTGAAGAGCCCCACTCTGTCCCAGTAGTTGCCTATGTGCACCCCATTATTACACTTCACTTGAGGAGTGACGTCTTTATCTCTGCTCTATCCGCAACCCCAGTTCTTGATAGCCTACAAAGATCTCCAGAACCCCCTCCCCCCAAAAAACTAGAAAACACCAGATCCCCTGTTTCTCCCAAAGCCCTCATTCCCTCAGTCTGCCTGTAGCTGTCACCACCTTTCCAGTACTTTGGGGACCTCCTCTCTCCTCTGTGTGTAGCTCCAGGCCTCCAGACTCCCTGGCACTCCTTTACCCTCCCCCAGCCTGTGTGGGCCTCCCTAAGGCCTCACCAGCAGCGAACTGAAGCTTCTTGCGGCCTGTCTGCGAGATGGACACGTTGACTTGCCCTTCGCTGAGCATGAGCTCCACGTGGCCCAGCCCATCCCCCATGCTGGAGTAAAGGAGTAGCCCAGTGAGGTCCCAGGTGCGGAAGCGAAAGGACACTGCGAAACGACCTCGGCGAGGGAAACCAGGCACTTGCACGAAGTTGTGAGGGCCCCCAAAGTTGATGGGGTGTGGAACCGGGTCCAGGCATCTGAAAGCCACCTTACCCTAGAGTAAAGTGACAAAGCATCGCTTGGATGCTGGAGCCCGGCTTGAACTGAATTTTCACACTGGGTTAAGAGCCTGTCAAGTCACTCCTGGTGTTCAACCCTTCCGTCCCCACCAAATGTGTAACATCTGTGGAGGGGCCCAAACAAGTCAGCCGGAGGACTCTTCATCATCTTCTTTTAGTCACTGATTATACACTGCCTGAGTCTAATGTGTTTCCCTTGGAGTGTGAGAAACAATTGTGCACCACAGGTTAGCACCAGCTTAGTGCAACTCTGGCTTCCCAGCTGCCCAGAAGACCAGTGGGGAGAGCTTATCAAAAGAGCCCTAGGTTCAGGTCCCCTCCTCAGCAACTTTGCAATTGCTCCTCCCTGGTCAAACCGCCCCTGCGCCTCATTCTCATCTAGTAACTAATGAGGCGGCTTCTTAACTAGGGTGATTCTGTGATAACTCCCCCCACCATTGAGAATCTGTCTGAGGAGAGAGCTCTTCCAAACCCAGATCTCCTGCTGTTCCACCTCTTTGCTTTCCAAATGGCTTTGGTGTCCCACCCTCCCCGTCCTGCCCCCCTGCACACTGGCCTCGAAGGTGATCCTGGAATGGCGGCGAACAGCCAGGTCTGCGATGTTGACCCTGTTGAAGATGACGTTCTCCATACAGCCACGGAAGTTATGTCGATAGGCAAGGTTCTTCTGTGCTGCCCCCACCAGACCGCCAATGAACATCTGTGGGAAGGGTGGGAAGAGAAATTCGCTGGGCACAGGAGTGCATGCCTTTCCTGTGAGCACCCCCCACACTCTTTCCACAGTGCTGTCCCCAGGGTCCATGCTGAAGCTTGCGGGCCTCCCCCGGTTTGGGGTTGAGTTCTGACTCTACCCCAAGTTGAGTGCACACCTTGGGCGAGTCAACCTGTCTTGAGATTTTTTTTTTTGAAATTAAAAAAATTTATTTTATTCATTTTTCAAGCAGAGAGAGAGAGAAAGAGAGAGAGAGAGGAGAGAGAACACCAGAGCCACCACCTTGTGGGTCTGGCTTATGTGGGTACTGGGGAATTGAACTTGGGGGCCTTAGGCACTGGAGGCAAGTGCCTTAACCGCTGAACCATCTCTCCAGCCCTGTCTTTTTTTTTTTTTTTTTCAAAATAGGGTCTCGCTCTAGTCCAGGCTGACCTGGAATTCACTATGTAGTCTCAGGGTGGCCTTGAACTCAAGGCAATACTCCTACCTCTGCCTCCTGAGTGCTGGGATTAAAGGCGTGCGCAAACACGCCCGGCTAAAAAAATCTGGATTTCTAAGAGGCTGGAGATAGGGCTCAGCGGTTACAGGCGCTTGCTTGCTTGCTTGCTTGCTTGCTTGCCAAGCCTGATGGCCCTGGTTCATTCCTCAGTACCCACATAAAGCCAGATGCCCAAAGTGGTGCGTGTGTCGAGTTCATTTGCAGTGGCAGGAGGCCCTGGAGTATCCATAGTCTCTGTCTCTGTCTCTCTCTGTCTCTCTCTCAATTTTTTTAAAATCTGGATTTCTAGACCCTTCCCGCCTTAGTAATTCCAAGGTGAAACCCTAGAATACAATAAAAGTTTTTCGGGTGAGCTGGAAGTTTACCAAAAACTGGAAAGGGCTGGGGGCACGCTGCCCCCCCCCCCACTTAACCAGCATCACACCCAAGCCAAAGGCACCCTCCTCTGCTCACCTCGTTGTCCAGGTTCAGCCTCTCGAAGTCGCCATTGAGCACAAAGCGCTGGACGTAACCATCCAGGGTGAGGTTTGCATCACGGCCATACCGGTCCACGCGCACATAATGCCAGTGCTGGTCATTGAGGACGCCGCCTGCGCTCACCGTCGTGTGTCCCGGCCGCGGCTGGATGGGGCTGCTGCCTGCGGGTGGGGCGGGACAGCAAGAAGGGGAGGGATACTGCACCCCAGCTCACCAGGGAGGGAATGCCTGGGCCTGGAGGGAGCTGAGCCTGAGCTAGAGAGGTTGCATCTCACGCTGCGGCTGTCACGAAGGGTAAATGAGCTACCAAATGACTGCGTGTGTGTTTTCACAGCCTGGTCGCAGGACACCCAGCTGACAGGGGGTATGGCCCACACTAGGATACAGTGTCACTGTTTTGCTGGCACCAAGTGCTACCAGTTTGGGTCCCACAGTAAAAGGTTAGGTTAATGCAGGCTCTGGGCTGGGCTGGGCTGGGCTGGGGGGTCCCAGAGCTCACCCAGGCTCATGTGCAGCAGCAGGTGCGCCCCCTGCAGCTCAAGCGTCACGTAGTCGCCCTGCGCGCCCTCGGCGTGCAGCAGGAGCCCATCCTTCTCGTCCGTCTTGAAGCTGAAAGCGAACACGTCCCACAGACTTCGGCTGACCCCTCGCGGGAAGCGGTAGGAGATTGCGTCGTCTCCATCGAAATAGAGGATGTCAGACTCTGCGCGGAGGACAGGACGGGGTGACGGTCGGCCTCCCAGCCACCCCCACCCCGACACACCCCGCGCCCCCGGCCCCCTTACTGTAAGGGCAGCCGTAGAGCCCCAGCCGCAGGCCGATCTTGCCCCGCGGGTTCCAGGCCAGCGGCACGATGCGGATGTAGCGCGCCGTGAAGTGGTAGTGCAGGTCGTGGCGCACGACCGCCGACTCGTTCACGTTGCCGAAGAAGGTCTGCAGGGGGGTGGGGAAAGCAGCAAGCACGTCCCTGCCCTCAGCTTCGTCTGTCCACCGCTTCCCAGCCTATGGCTTTTACACCTTGCCAATCGACTTGGGGGAATAGGAGAGGAAATGGCTCCATGATTTCCCTAACCTGCCACCACCCCATGTCCTCAAAGCTCAAATGTCAGGACGCTCTCCCAGATTTTTTTTTTTACTCTTAAATATGTTAAGCCTTGTGGTTGGAGGGTATCTGGCACATATGATGAGCAGTCCTCCTGCACTAAATCCTCACCTGGGCCTCACACTGTCCCCTCCCCTTCCCTTCAGGCTAGTGCCCATCCCTGGGCCCAGAGCAGCGCGCCTGGGCGCCGGGAGTACCGCGTTGTGCCCTTGTTGGTAGAATGGCGTCCAGCTGTCCACACGGTCACCGTAGAGCAGCATGTAACGTGTGACCCAATCCCAAGAATTAAAGGAGCCCTGTGTGGCCACAGCTCGGATCCGATGCTTCTTCATTAAGTCTATCTGGAGCCAGGGATTCGGATCCCCAATCCGGGGTGACCATCCACTGATGCCTACAGAAGGGGCAAGAACTCTTACCACCTACTACTTTCTCCCCCAGCCCTGCAGAGTCCCCCAACCCTCCCTGGGTGGGCGAGCTCACCGTGCAACCGGGCAAATCGGGCAGTGGTAAAAAGCCCATAGTAGGAGGAGGCACCCAGGGAGCGGGCATACAGGGGCCCCACCAGCTCCTCGTCACAGCCATCTGAGGATGAGGAAATGAATTTATTAGTGTCCCCTTCTTCCAAAGGCTGCACCCACTGGGAAGTAGGCGCTCCTCTTCTCTGCCCCACCCGAGGCAGACTCAGCCCTACCTTAAAGCCATGTTCTCAACCTGGGTTTCAGCAACAGCTGCTCCCTGAGGGTGAGGTGGGGGTGAGGTGGGGGTGAGGGCTACCTTCTCCTAGGGGAACTCTTAAGCTAGCTCTACAAATCCAAAGCCAGATCCTTCCCTGCCTAGTACCTGCCTTGGTTCCCTACTCCCACCCCCACCCTCACCCCTCAAAAATCTCACCATCTTTTGGAGTCTAACATGGCCTAGAGCATTAATTCATCCAGAGCCTTACCGTCAGTTCCGTTCTTCAGCTTCTCCCCCCCCAAAAAAAAACCGGCACCAACCCCAAATCTAATCCTTACATCCAGGCTCCTCCTAACACTGTCCCTTAGCCTCAGGGTCAGGGTCACCAACTCCTATTTGGATAGGAGCCTTTACCCAGCCCCAGCCACACACCACCAATCCCCTGGGTCAGCTCCAAATTCCAGTCCCAGCCCCTCAGGGCAAAGCCTTAACCCTAACATAGGTCACCATCACCACACTTATACCAGCCTTAGCCTCAAACCTAATAGTCACTGCCTCCCGCTTGGATTAACGGCCCCACAAATCTCTGCCCTGGGCTGAACCGATCCTTCGCCCAGCCCCAGACCCGGGCGCGCGCAGCAGGCTGAGAGCTGCATTGCGGAGCGCGGGGGAGAGGCTGGAAGAGATGCGAGCGAGCGGGCGGGCGGGCGCGCGCCGGCGGGGAAGAGCCGGCGACCACCCCGCCGCAATGCGATGCGGACCCGCCCTGCAGGCCCAGGACTGCGGGGCCCAACCCCACCTGCCTCTGGGCCCCGCACTCACAGTAGCCCCAGCCCTGAGCTCCTGAGAGCACCGCGGCGAGGAGGACGCAGACGAGCCGGGGATGCATCGTGGAGGGCTGGCCGGCCCCAGGTGGCCCTCGCGTTGGGCCAGGCTCTGGCTAGGGCTCCAGTTCTGGCTCAGGCTCCCCGCTTTCCTCCTGGGGGGTTCCCAGCAGACCGCTGTCTCCTCGCTCAACCCCTCCCTCTCCCTCTCTCTTCTCCCCCAGGTTCTCTACTCCCTCCCTCCCTCCCTCCCTTTCTCTCTCTCTCTCTCTCTCTCTCTCTCTCTCTCTCTCTCTCTCTCCTTTCTCTCTCTCTCTTTTCCACCTTCTCTCACCCCCTCCTTCCCCTTCCTCTCCTGGCACAGGCGTTTTCCCGGACCCGCGCAAGCGCAAGCCTCAGCTCTGCCCCGAAAGGGCGGGGGTAGAGAACTTGTAGCCTCCGGGAAATACCCCCAAGTAACCCCAGGCTCGCAGGGACTGGAGGCGCAGGGTGGCAAAGAGGAGGCCAGAGCCAGACAGATCCTGAAAAATCCAAGAAAAGGGAAGAGGAAGAGGGCTGCCTAGGGATGGGATGAAGGGCAAATTAAAAAAATTTTTTTTTTCCTGAAGGCAAATAATGTTTTGGGCTCAGAGCTGGGCATCTTCCTAACACTATAAATTTGTTATTTTCTCCTTACTCCACTTTGCAAATTTAAAGTCTGAGGCTCAGAGAGGGAAGAAACGTTATTCAAGATCACAGAGCCATTGGTTTTCCATTCGCAGGGTAAGAGAAATCCTTCAGACAAGGTAAAATGAAAAGGTGAACCCAACAGACCCTAATCTCCAGCCTCCTTGGCCCCTCTCCACGCCCCTTCCTTCCTGTCCCATTAGTTATTTATCTTCTGCCCCCTGTGGCTAACTATACCTCAGAAACCTCTGTAGCCAGAGATGGGGACGGAGCCCACAGAGCAGGTGGGAGCGGCGGCAGGGCGGGGGAGAAGGGTTACAGAGGGTGGGGAAGGGATGGGGTTCCCCACTAGACAACAGGTCTCTGTCATCCTGTAACCTGCCCAGGAGCACAAAAGCCTGCTTGAGACCCCTTGGCATGAGTGTTTCAGTGTGTCTGTACTGAAGCTAGAGTTGGGGTAACAGTAGAAAACGGTGGGTAAGGAATCGGGAAACTTCTGCTGACCAAGCTTGAAGTCCAAGGTCCAAGTCTGAGTCAAAGCCTGCACTTGACCATCTTTCCAGGAGAGGGCGCTGTAAAGGGACCAGAAGCGCCAAGATTTTTTTTTTTTAAAAAAAGATTTATTAATAATACAAACGCTTGGTCTAGGGAGAGCCAGATGTTTCCATTATTCATCAACCCCTTCTCCCCACATTTTAAAGAGTCCTCGTTGAAAACCTTGCCAGGTGAGCTGGACAGGACGGCTAGTCTCTCTGTCTAATGCATTGTATAGTTGAGGTACAGAAAAAGCAAGAAGCTTACTCAAGGTCACACAGCAAACTGAAAGCAGATCCTGGAGGAGTGTAAGGGAAGCCACTCTGTTCAGGGTATGCTAAGAAGAGGCTGGAGGAGTTTTGTCATCTCTGAGTGTCTTTATCCCTGGTCACATAAGGCTTCCAGTGTGGAAGGCACTAGGGAGGAGAGTAGTATAGGAAGATGTCTTATACTGTCTCTCCTTTCGTTTTGACGCCCCCAGGTTTTCTGGGACTCCTACTCCGGGGACGATGAGGAGGCATATTCCCCTGGGCCGTTTCCGGAGCTCTGCTACAAGACAGATGTCCAGGCTTTCAGCAGGGTCTTCCAACCTAGTGTCTCTGTGACCGTAGCTGTGCTGGGTCTGGCGGGCAATGGCCTGGTCCTGGCCACCCATCTGACAGCCCGGCGCACTGTCCGTTCGTCCACCTCCGCTCACCTGCTCCAGCTGGCCCTGGCTGATCTCCTATTGGCCCTGACCTTGCCCTTTGCTGCCGCAGGGGCTCTTCAGGGCTGGAGTCTAGGCGGTACCACCTGCCGCGCGCTCTCGGGGCTCTACTCGGCCTCCTTCCACGCCGGCTTCCTCTTCCTGGCCTGTATCAGCGCGGACCGCTACGTGGCCATCACCCGGGCGCTCCCAGCCGGGCAGCGACCCTCCGCACCTGGCCAGGCACACATGGTCTCGGTCTTCGTGTGGCTGTTGTCCCTACTCCTGGCGCTCCCTGCGCTCCTCTTCAGCCAGGACGGGCACCGGGAAGGCCAGCGTCGATGTCGCCTGGTCTTCCCCGAAGGCCTCACGCCTTCGGTGAAGGGGGCCAGCGCCGTGGCGCAGGTGGTCCTGGGCTTCGCGCTGCCCCTGGGCGTCATGGCAGCCTGCTATGCGCTCCTGGGACGCACGCTGGTGGCCGCCAGGGGGCCCGAGCGGCGGCGCGCGCTGCGCGTCGTGGTGGCCCTGGTGGCCGCCTTCGTGGTGCTGCAGTTACCCTACAGCCTCACCCTGCTGCTGGACACGGCCGATCTCCTGGCAGCCCGAGAGCGGAGCTGTCCTGCCAGCAAGCGCAAAGATCTGGCCTTGCTGGTCACTGGGGCCTTGGCCCTGGCCCGCTGCAGCCTCAACCCCGTGCTTTACGCCTTCCTGGGCCAGCGATTCCGCCAGGACCTGCGCCGGCTGCTGCGAGGTCGGGGCTGCAGCCCCAGGCCCAGCCCGAACGCTCGCGGCCGCTGGCCCCGCCGGCCCCGCCTTTCTTCCTGCTCGGCCCCTACGGAGACCCACAGTCTCTCCAGGGACTAGGACGGCGAATCCAGAGGAGGGGGCGGGCTAAGGAAGCGATTCTAGGGAGGGGCGTGAGGAGTAGGGGGGACCACGCTGAGAAAGAGGGACCCGGGGATTGTTTCTGCTCCTCATTAAATTGATAACATGCAAATGAGATGCAACCCAACTACTGTTACTATTTTTGAATCACCGACTTGGAAGTGATTTGTAGCAGGGCAGGGACCGTGGGTTATGCCCCCACCCCCACTCCTGCGCTTGGGCCTGAGTGGGAGGCGCTGGGGGTGGGGTGCTGAGTCGGTTAAAGCTTTGGGCACTGACACTCCCTCCGCCTTCTCTCAGTCTCTGCCAACCCGAGGTGAGGTGGGAAAGCTGCCAGGCGAGGAGGGGCGGGGGTTCCTCTGGAGCGAGAGTAAGAAAGGGCTTTCTAACAACCCTAGTGCTATCCAGTAATGGCTGCCTTAGCAGGTACCCAGTTCCTGGCCACTGGGATGTGTGAGCCAAAGCTGTCTGGGCCTGTGTAGCTGTCTGGTCCAGAGGTAGGGATGGCGGGCTGGAGATTCCCTTTGGGGTGGGCGTTTGGATTAGATGATCGCTTCACAATCCTCTTTGAAATTCTATGATAGAGGGCTGGAGAGATGGCTTAGCGGTTAAGGCACTTGCCTCCAGTGCCTAAGGCCCCAGGTTCAATTCCCCAGGACCCACATAAGCCAGACCCACAAGGTGGTGGTTCTGGTTCTCTCTCTCTCTCTCTCTCTCTCTCTCTCTCCTTGAAAATGAATAAATAAAATATCAAAAAAGAAATACTATGATAGAATGGGGGGAGGAAAGAATTGGGCTAGCCAGTGTGGTTTCAGATGTCTGTAACTCAGGATGCTAGAGTTCAAGACCAGCCTGAGCTATAAATCGAGAGCCTGTCAAAAAGAAATGAGTTGGAGTATAGTGGAGAAAACCCAAGGAGAAAATTGCAATTTGCAAATTTTCAAGAGAACTTATTGCCCTGAAGAGGATTGGTGGTGGGAGGGGGGAATCTTGCTGTTCTCAATTTTCCCTGGAGGTAAAATCAGAGGAAATGGGCTGAGCTGGCCAGGAAAAGGGGGAGGTTAGATGACAGAAAGAACTTTCCTGCAGACAGGGGCCTAGGAAATCTCACAGAGGCCACTTTCATCTGGGTGAAGGTAGAGCCAGCAGTCTGTCTCGAGAAGGTGTGCACTGATTCCTGGTCATTGTTTCCCACAATCACAGCCAGGATGGTGCTCACGTGCAGCAGAGCTCCCAGTCTAACATCCGGTCAGCAGAGCCGGACTCACCGCTGCAGTCTGGAGTCCAGGAGTGAAGAGGGCGTGGCGTGGAGATGAGGTCTCCAGGGAGGCGCTGGCCTGAGGTTCTCGCCGGGTCCCGTCCCACCCCGCCCAGCCTGGGCTAAACCGTCCTTCGTCCCAGCGCCTCGGGGAGGCGGAGACCTCCAGCTTTGGCCTCCAGGGGCCAGGATCCAGGGAAGGTCCGGAAACAGCCTATCTTCAAAGGGAGCCGCCTGCCAGGCCTCGAGAAGACGACCTGGAGCCTCCACCAGGGACCGCGGGGATCGCCGCTGAGTCAGCACCGCGCGCCCCGCGCCCCGCGCGCCCACCGCGCCCTGGGGTGGTGGCCCCGGCCCCGGCCCCGCCCTGGACGCCCAGCGCCTCAGTTAACCCCACGTCGTTCGCTCAGAATTGAAGAGCATTCGCCCTCAAAGCAGCCCCCCACCCACTCTATATGGAACCCACAGAACTCGCTAGAACGCTCAGCCACTCTCCCCTATCCAGTTCAGTGCACCCTAAATTCTATTTTTATTTCTGGATTGTGTCTGAGTTGTCCTGAAGTCTTTACCTTCACCTGAAAACGGAGGTTAAAAGAAAAGCGAGGTGACTCAGATCTAGGACCCGGACTCCATAGATGCGGGTGCCCTCGCGGGTCCTTGGGGACCTGGAGCTATGACCGGACACTCCAGGGCAGCAGCTGGGCTCTGCTCGCGCCACACTTCCATATCCAGAACCCCTTCTCGCAAAAGGGTTTTTTAAATTTAATTTTTATTTTTTATTTTTTCTGGTTGGTGAGCCAAGAGTTAAAACAAGAGCCCGGAGGCGGGCTTCCGTGACGCCACGGGCACCCCGCGTCCGACCTCAGAGACAGGGGTGTGGCCACCCTGGCACGGCCCCCTCCCTCCTCGCTGTCACCCAGCCACGGGCACGTGATGCAACCCACCGCCTTCTTCTACGCGTGATTGGTGACAGCGCCCGGCGCCGGGCACGGGGATTGGACGGACGAGGCCGTGACGTCACGCGGGCCCTGCCCGGTAAAGAAGGGAGGAGAGAAAGAAGGAGGCTGAGGGCTGGAGGGGGGCAACTGAGGGGGGCCAGGGAGGCGGGGTCCCCGAGCCGTCTGTGTTCCCGCCCCCAGCGCGCCAGTCCCGGGGCTGCAGGGAGCGCAGCGCGCGCCGCCCGGGCCCCGGCCACCGGACGCCCTACCGGACACGACCCTCCCTGGGAGCTTGGACAACTGCCCACCACGGACACTGCACCGGACGCTGCTGTCCCCCCACACACAAGGCTGGACACTACGACAGACACTACTTCCCAGCTTCGGACATTGCTCCCTCTTCCCTTCCCCGGGCCCTGGAGGCGCTCCCCTCCTCCCCCTCTGGGGGCGCAGACATTGAGCCCCCCTCCGGCTCCGGCAGACGTCCTCTTGCACCCCAGTACTGGACAGCGCCTTGTCCTCCTCCCTGGACCCCCTCTCCCTCCTGCTGGAGTCGGATCCCCCCGCTGCTCGGCCGAAGCTGCCCGCGCGCGCCCCCTCCCCCGGCGGCTCGCCCGGATGCCTCTCCCCGGGGGGTTGTGGTGGCTTCTCTGCTGCCGTCGAGGCTTCACTCTTCTGCACCGGGATTACGGGGACGGCGAGTTTAGCGGGGACGGGGACGAAGACGAGGACGAAGAGACCTTTGAGCTACGGACCCCGAGTCCAGCGGGCGGCGGGAGGGTAAGTCCTGAGGGGGGGTTGGAACCTGGTCCGATCCCTCTCTCTCCCACATCTGATCCCACTCCAGACTCCAGCCCCACGTCGTGCGCGTGGCGGGCTGGGGGGGGGATCCCAGCCTGCAGACCCGAGTCCCCACCCCCTCCCATCCCCCTGAACCCGAGGAGCAGCCCCCTACTCAGGAGGTGCCTGTGGGCCTCGAGGCGGCGCACACTGGGCGCTGTCCACCTGCTGGGGGCCCGGAGGCAGGGGAGGCGTCACGCGTGGCCCGACCTGGCCCTGCCTCTCCCTTCCCCGCCGGGCCCGCGTCCCATCCCGTCTCCTTCCGCCTCCGCCAGCGCCAAGGAATGTGGCGAGGCCGGCTGGGCGGCTCGATCGCCTGGGTCCGCTGGGCTCCCAGTTCGTCAGCGCTGGGGCCAGATGCGGGAGCTCCCACCCAGGGAACCTGGGCGAAGGGGAAAAGGCATCCTAGGATTAGGGTCCACTGCAGGGACCCCACAGAGAGAGAGCTGGGGACTATGGCCCTCTAAGGACCTCTCATTATCTTGCCACTCGGGACAGAACTCGCGGCCTTCTCTGGTGAGGCTCCTGGGAAATCTTGAGGGGTTGGTGAGGAACACTTGGCCGCTGGGTTCGCACATCTCGACATCGGGGAAACTGAGGCTCGATTGGTAGGGAAGACTTCCATCTGCCAACAAGTCCTCCCTCATTCCCCTCCCTATCACTGGCAACCCAAAACTCCTGGGTGCTGTGTCCCGGGTCAGGCTCCCACCCCCGTCCAGGGGTCCTCAGCAGGCCCGGTGGCTCAGTGCCCGGATGGGGCGGGCTACACCGCCGCCAGCCCAGGCGCCAGCACCTGGCGAGGCAGAGGGCAGATAAATATAGAGGGGAGGAGGAGGGAAGCAGGGGACTGAGATTAGGGGAGTTGGTCTGAGGGGTGATCACTACCTACCCCATGGTGGTGTGGTGGATAGCCCTGCTCATAACTTCCCCCCTCCAAAAAAAAAGTAGGAGTGGTGGTGAATAGATTCCAGGGAAGATGCAAGACCCAGGTGTCACCAAGCTTCTAGCCTCAACAGGATCTGCTGGGTCAAACATGCCAAGGCTTCCCTGGTGCTCCACCTCCACCCCCTCCTGGGAGCTTGGGGACAGGTGTCCCTGATCCCCCTTCCCCCTCCAAGTTCTAGCAGTCTGGGAGCAATAGGATCATAGCATAGTTCCTGCCTAGCTTGGCTCTTGGTTAGGTTTAAGGCCTTTCTTAGAACCCAGGCTACATACAGTTGAAGTTCTGGGGGTGGATTGTGTATGACAGAAAACCCCCAACTAGCCCTGACTTGGGGAGTGTATACTCCTCAGCCTGGCACCAGCAAGGGGGTAGAATGTCTGCTCACACCCGAGTCTCAGAACTGTCATAAGGAGAATATACAGAGCTCTTGAAGAAAGCCCTATGAGAAAAGGGTCCCTTTTCTCTTCTTCTAGGTGCCTTACCCTGGCAGCAAGGGTGTGGGTGAAGGAAAAGTAGAGAGACTGGCACATCTAGAAGGGAAACCAAGGCCAGGAGATAGGAGGGGACTTGCACAGAGTTCTGGAGTTAGTGGTTCAGTGGTCTCCTGCCTTCATGCCTAGTGTTCTCCCCCCTCTGACCCCACCCTTCATTGTATTTTTCAAAGGGTAATGGAGACAAGTCCAGGAGCTTTGGTTTCTTAATTCCACAGAGACCCATAGGAGAGAATTCCAGAGGGACCCTGGCTCTCACAGCTTAGTCAGGACCCCATTTCTGGACTCCTTCTTCAATCCCCTGATGGATCTGCGCTGTATTAGGCTCATGCAAAGCCATAGGTGTTGCCTGCGTAGGTTTCTAAGCTGGGTTTCTCTGCCTCTCTCTCTCCAGGGTTCCCTGGACGTGACGCTGACTCAGCCGGCCAGGAGCGGGCAGGTCACAGACAGGTGAGTTTCTGCTCTGCGTCCCTTGGTTCTGCGACCCCAGCCAGTTCCCAAGACCCCCATCTTTGCCATTTTTCCCTCGCGGGGGTTGTGCAATAAGGGAGAGGCCCTGCGCTGCCCGGACGCTGTGGTTTGGCTGGGGTCCCGGGGGGCGGTCCAGCCGGGGGTGCGGGGAGGAAGGGGGGGTCCCAGCTATTTCTGGTTCAAGGTCAGAACAGCCCCGCGGTTCCCACAGCCTGGAGGATGTGTGCCCAGCTTGGGAGCAGGCACCCCTGGCAGTCGGGGGAGCCCCTGCTGAGGAGCCCCCTGGAGGCAGAGTGGAGGCCAAGCAGCCTCGCCCAACTTTTCTTCTTTGACCCAGGCTGCAGAGCTGGGAAGAGACCTGGAACCTCATCCCAGAGAAAGGACTGCCTGAGGACGACCCCGACCTCATTGTGAAAGGTGGGGACCCCTGAGCACAATCTGGAGGCACCCAATCCCACTTCTCCTGGGATAATGTGTCCCCTCTGTGTGGTTTTTTTTTTTTTTTTCTCCAAACCATCCCTGCTGTTAATCCCCCTTCCTTCTCTCTCCTCCCAGGTTGGCTGTACCGTGAGCCTCGAGGAGGCGGGGCACGACCATGGCTGCCCCCTCGAAGAGCCTGGTTTGTGCTTACAAGAGACTCTCTAGACCAGTTCAGCAGCTGCGGG
Source organism: Zapus hudsonius (assembly GCA_004024765.1). Taxonomy (NCBI): domain Eukaryota; kingdom Metazoa; phylum Chordata; class Mammalia; order Rodentia; family Dipodidae; genus Zapus; species Zapus hudsonius. The sequence goes on along the minus strand of PVHP010001433.1, from coordinate 7,094 downwards.
AAGGGGGCGAGGCGCCTCGGGAGCCTTGTGCTCACGAGCCTGTGCTCAGTAACTGGCCCGGAGCGAAGGCCCAAGGAGACCGGTGAGGCCTCTTGGAAGACATCCTGCCTTACACTGGCTGGGGCCTTATCAATCCCTGATTGCCTTCCTTGGCCTCTCTTAACACCAGGTCTGTGGTCTGTGACTGTGTCTGGCCGGAAACACAGCATGCGGCTCTGCTCTCCTCGCCAAGCAGAGGCAGAGCGCTGGGGGGCGGCATTGCGTGAAGTGATCTCCTCTAAGGCTCCACTAGAAACCCCCACTCAACTACTGCTCAGGGACATAGAGGTGAGAAAAGCCTCCAGGGAGAACCAGGAGGGTGGAGGGCCTAAAGCTTTCTGGACTCAGAGAGAGCTCTCTTCCCCCATCAAGATGACCCTCTTCCTGACCTCTAGGAGAGTTGTGGGGACCCAGAGGCAGTGGCCCTCATCTACAGGCGGAACCCTATTCTGAGGCACACCAGTGGAGCCTTGTATGCCCCACTCCTGCCCCTTCCCTATGGGGTCAGCGCTCCAGGTGAGTGGCCCCTAGGCCTGGGTCTCTGGGATGGGGTGGGGTGCATCCGAAGTAAGAATCTCAGTACTATCATTTGCAGTCTTCAGGGCTCTGCCCATCTCCTGACTTTCCAAAGGATGTAGGTAAAACTGGAAGTTGCCTAGGGTGGAGAGGGAAATCAGAAAACACACACAAAAAAGCCTTCCCCTCCCCCCCTGCAGTGGCCATCTCTAAAGGTCTCATTTGATGGCCCTTCAGAAGACTATACCCTCTTCTGTCTTTTTCACTACCCTCTTGAGACAAGGTCATATTACCTTTACAAGAGGCAGGAAAGCCCCCATTTGTGGAAAATGTGCTGGCCTTCTCCAGGTATCTCTCTTGCTGAGGGTGTTCTGATGCACCCAGGTCCTACAGCTAGAGGTGGAGTGGGAGACAGAAAAACACTGGATGCCCAGACCAGCCATATTTTCCCCATAGTGTTGGCTGTCTGTACCCAGTTACAGAATCTATATTAGTCTTACTCTCTTCCTTACTGACCGAAAGTCCAGCAGGATGGGGAGAGGGGATTCCTAGGAGGCAAGGGTTGAGAGTTTTTCTCTGTGGGACCATTGCTTTCCCTTCACTCTTCCTGTCATTCGTACCTTCCCTTCTTTGCCACCCCTGTGTCCTTATGCTCCCTCTCACCTTCCTCTGGTTCCTGCCTTCTTCCCAGGGCACAGCTCCATGTCCCCTCTCCAAACCATCCCTCCGCCCCCACCCTCCCACAGGTCCAGGCTACGCACCTTTGCGAGAGGAGGCGGTGAGGCTGTTCCTGGCCCTGCAGGCACTGGAGGGGGCGCGGCGGCCTGGGCCCCTGATGCAGGGTGTGCTCCAAACCTGCCGAGACCTGCCTGCACTCCGAGATGAACTCTTCCTGCAACTAGCTAAACAGACCTCTGGCCCTGCGGGTCCCCCTGGGCTCCCTGCTACTCAAGACCCTGCAGCCCTACGGTACTGGCAGCTGCTCACCTGCATGAGCTGCACTTTCAGGCCTGGAGGAGCTGTAAGAGGGCACCTGTTGGGACATTTGGAGAGGTGAGAGAAGGCTGAAGCCAAGAGTCTACAGGGCTGGGGGAGGGAATGGCAGGCCTTTACAAAGAGTTTAGCAAATGAAGAACACAGATCCAGAGAAGAGGGGAGACTAAGGTCAAGGCTGGTGCTAATAATATAGTCAGTGCCTTTGTGAGAATTACAAGATCATATCCCACTTGTGACCACATGAATTTCAGTAAGATTTTTTTAAAGGTGGGGTTTAAGGAAAGAGCAGTAATGTGGCTCAATTTCGGATTTTAGCCCTCAGGAAGATGACTGAGTTGTCAGAAGTGGGAGGGCGGGGCAATTGGGAGAGCTGACAGGAAACTACGAAAGTAATTCAGATCCATGCAAAGCACTAGGGATACATTTAGACTGCCCTCAAGGAACTTGAGTTGGAGGGGAGGAAACTGACCAGATGAAATAATATTTTTCCCCATGCTGGGGAATTGAGCCCAAGCCCTCAGGCATACTTACTCTGAGGTATGTTTCCAGCTCTGGCCATATGAAATAAAGTACAGTAAAAGAAGGAGAGAAAGCTTTTGGAGCACTGATCCTTGGATTCTTTCTAACCCAGGACGGAACAAGCACTCCCGGACTCGGAACTGGCAGAATACGCACGCTTCATACGGAAAGCGCTGGGCCGGACACGGGGACGAGAGCTTGTGCCATCCCTGGCGGAGATCTCCGCGCTGAGCCGCCGGCAGGGGCTGCTGTGCACGGTGCACTGTCCCGGAGCTGGCGCCTGCCCGGTGGCCATCGACTCTCACACCACGGCTGGAGAGGTGAGGCCAGAGACAAGAAAGATCCCCAGCCCCTCCAGCTCCTCACACCCCGGAGTTCCTGACACTAGTTTTACCCCAAATCTCAGATTCCTTATTTTGGTAAAGGAGTGAATGGTGGAGACAAGACTGAGAGATCCCCTCCCCCACTCCAGCTGTATTAGATCTTTCCTGAATGATTTTCCCCCTTTCTCCCTCCCCTCTCCTCTAGGTAGCTCGAGAGCTGGTGGGACGGCTGGGTTTGACCCGGAGCCAGAATGCGTTTGCTTTGTATGAGCAGAGAGGGGCCCAGGAGCGAGCCTTGGCTGGGGGGACCCTCGTAGCCGACGTGCTCACCAGGTTTGAGAAGTAAATGTCCAGCCCCAGCCCTGCTCTCTATTAGCCCATCTGCCTGGCTTCGGTTGAGGCTTGCTTTGGTTCGCTGATTTATAGACAGATCCCTACCCGTGCGCGGGAATGCGGTGTGCCTTCTGACTTCAAGGCTCTCCTGGCCAGGGCCCAGTCCCCAAGCACGTGGAAGGTCCTGCTTCCAGGTCCATCTCATCCTTTCTTCTGCAGTCTGGCCTCCGAGGAAGCCGGCCTGGAGGACTCACCGGACGCCGGATGGAAACTGTGTCTTCGTCTACACGGACCTCTGCACCCCGAGGGGCTGTCCCCAGATAGTCACGAATTGCCTTTCCTCTTTGAACAGGTGAGGCTCTCCCCCAGCCCCACCAAGCCTGACCCCCTGTCTTACCCTGGGCCATCTCACAGGATGCTTAATCCCCTAATGCGGACCTGCCTCCCCGCAGGCTCACGCTCTGCTCCTGCGCGGCCGGCCGCCCCCGCCCGACGACCCTCTGCGCGCCTTGGCGGCGCTGCGCCCGCAGAGTCTGCACCGCGACGCACGCCTGGACCACCTGCTGCCGCCCCCCATCCCGCCGCCACCGCCGCCGCACCCTGCGCCCAGGCCGCCCTCCTCCGCCGCCCTGCTGGCCGGGGCGCTCTGGAGCCCGGGCCTGGCCAAGAGGCGAGCCGAGCGTGCGAGGCGCGGCGGCGCCCACGAAGCGGGAGGAAGCGGCGCCGGCACGGCGGCAGCTGCGGTGCTGGGCGGCTGGAAGCGGCTGCGGGGCCTGGGCCGAGCTGAGGCCATGGCTACCTACCTGGCTCTGGCGGCGGCGCAGTGTCCGGGGTTCGGAGCTGCTCGGTATGACGTTCTGGAGCTGAGCACGGTGAGGGGGAGAAGGGAGAAGGGGGACTCTGGTGGCCCAAGCCCCACACCTTTGCCCCAGAGCCACAGGCCCCTCGTTTGAGGTTCACTTCAGTCCTTACATCCAATATAGTTGCCCATCTCAAACCCTAACCCCTCTTGGAGCCTGGGCCCACTCCACCTGAGTGCTTCCTACTCAACCATTTCCCCCACCGGAAATGCTGCTGCAGTGTCCCTTCCTTCAGCCCTGACTCTGCCGTCTGTCTGCAGGAGCCTGGTGGAGGTGCTCCAGAGAAGCTCTGCTTGGGCCTGGGAGCCAAGGCCATGTCCCTCTCCAGGCCTGGTGAGACAGAGCCGGTCCACAGTGTCAGCTACTGCCATGTGGCCTCCTGCCAGTTAATAGGACCCCACACCCTAGCATTGAGAGTGGGCGAGAGCCAGCTCCTCCTGCAGAGTCCCCAGGTGGGTAAAAAGGGTTGCAAAAAGAAGGCAAAAATAGAAGTCAGGAAACACGGACAGGTGTAGCAGTAGCAGGAACATGGTCGGAAACAATGAACATTCAAAGACTAAGAGAGAGATGCTACAAAGGAGAGAGTGACGTAGCAGGAATTGACTGGAGGAGCCCCCAGCACTGGTAATCAAGGAAGGATTCTCTAAAGAGGAGGACATGTAAGCTCACCATAGGAAGATGGGGGGGGGGCGAGGGATAGAGGTCGTGGGAACTGCAAATGTTAGGGAAGCAGAGAGAAGGGACAGTGGCGAGGGGAAGAGGAGAGAGGTGGTAAGGAAGGGAAGGTTACCAGGACCAGATGAGCATGCATGCAGAACCCTGGTAGAGAAACTGCAGCCCTAGAGTCTGGATGGAGGAGGGAAAAAAGGGAGCCCAGGGGCTCCTCTGGAACACTGCCCTCTGCCCTCTCTTAGGTGGAGGAGATCATGCAGCTGGTGAATGCCTACTTGGCCAACCCCTCCCCAGAGAGGCCCTGCAGCAGCTCTGCGCCTCCATGCCAAGACCTGCCAGACACCTCCCCTCCCAGCCAGCACCAAGGTCTGGACGAGCCCCAGGGACAGTGTGGCTGCTTGGGGCAGCTGCAGGACTGAGCCTGCCCAGAGGTCACGACTTCTCTCCTGTCTCCAGCCTGGGCCAGGACTGCTCTGAGTTGAGGAAACCATGGACCCTTTTGGCCCTGCAGGGACGGGGTACACCCACACCCAAGGACTTCAATGGGTGTGGACAATTTTCTAGTTTGTTTCTTAATTTATTTGTAGAAGAGAAGCAAAGAAAAAAAATCCTTATTTACACAAACCCTTCCTGTGGGAGTGTTGTCAGTGGACAAGTTGGAGTTCCATGGTGCAGAGCTCCGCCCCTGGGGACGCCCACACACGGGGCTCTCAGCAGGCACTGAGGGGAGACTGAACACCACTGAACTCCGCCCTTCTTGACCTTCTGGATTAACCTCCTCCTGACCATTGTGCAGCAATAGCGTGGTGGGTGGGGCCACCAAGGCCATACAGGAAGCTGGCAGTTACTCACTGCCTTCGCGTTGTAGGGATGGCCTCCTGTCATCCCAGGCTAGAAGGCTTGTGAGTCATCAGGAGTGGCACTCCCCAGCTCCTACCTTGATGTTCAGCTTCTGGGCCCAGTTTAGTTGGCCACAGTTTTGGGACTGGAATGGAGCGATGGTTGGGGGCAGCATGCAGTCTCTTCTGGTTAAGGTTGGGTTAAGTAGTACTGAATTCCTGAGGCTCTGATGGCCCTGCGCAATGGGAACCCAAAGTCTCAGCTTTTCTGACCAGCTCAGAATGTAGTGGACTTCTTCCCTAAACCCTGAGTTTCTTCACCTGACTACAGGAGGCTGAGGCAACTTGGCACACCTGAGGGCAGGATCTTAGGCACTGAGAAGGCAGCAGATCAGGAACTCAAAGTAGTTCTGAGAGAAGAGATGACCCCCAATTAACAACCTGGTTCAAGGCAAGGAATGGCCCAGACACACTAAGATCTGGACTAAGTGGTAGGAATTTGGAACAGGTGACAGCCAGCCTAGTGTCATATGCCTAGAAATGGAAGAGGGAAACATTAGACACTAAGATCTGGACTAAGTGGTAAGAAGTTCAAACAGGTGACAGCCAGGCCACTGTCACGTGCCTGGAAACGAAAGAGCCTCTCACCAATTTCTACATTCAAAGAAAAGTCCTGAATATATTCACTGCCGAGCTTTATTACTTTATTAGAACTCAACAAGCATATCAAGAGCCAGAAATAGGAGGGAGGGAGTAGGACCAGTTCCTGGACACAGAAATGTGACAAAGTAAAGTTGGGAGCTTGAGTACACGGTGTGGGCTGTGATTCCTGTCGTGTGGAAGCAGGGAGAGATCACTGCCCCTGGGTACCCCAGGAGATATAGTCCGGCCTTGTGGCTGCATGGTACTCATCAGTGAGTTCCTGAACGACCTCCCTGGACCTGTGCATCTCCTCAAAGTTGTCCTTGAAGATGTCTTCCTTGCGGAACTGTTCTAGGAAGGCCCCTCGCTTCCACAGTTTGTCGTACTGCTGGCAGGAACTTTCAAAGAGCTGAAGAGAAGAAGAGACTCTCCAGAATGGGGTCTAGTAGGAGACATGGGAAGAACTAGGGGAAGCGGGTGAAGGAATACAGTGGAACAGAGTGGCCAAGACCAGGAGCTAGGAGTGTGGCTCAGGGTAGAGTGTTACCCAGCATGCATAAGGCCCTGGATTTGACTCCTGGCAATACACACAAAAAAAGCTTTTTTTTCCAAGGCAGATTAAGGATGAGGGGCTCATGAGGCCCCACCTCTCCCTGAGGAATAACTGACAGTTAATGGTTGCTGAGAGAAAAGGAGACATTTTCTTCAGTGAGTGGCATAGCCACTGGTGAGTTACCCCTCACCCATGCCCATACAAGCAACCCTAATTAAATTCAGTGGGTCACAACAGAAACAAAAATATCAAAGTAGAAGTGGAAGCCAGGTGTGGTGACACACACATATAGTACCAGCACTTGGGAGGCTGACGTAGGATGTGAATTCAAGGCTAGCCAGAGGCTAGAGTGAGTTTCAGGTCAGACTGGGCTAGAGTGAGACCCTGCCTCAAACCAAGCAAAGGTAAAGTGGGACCAGTTCAGACGAAGTTCAGTGGAGGGGGTGATAAAAGAGAATGGGGGTGAATGTGATCAAAATACATTATACACATGTATAAAAATTGACAAATATAAAAAGTCTAAAAGTATGAATAAATAAATATGATAGTTGCCCTAGTATAAAATGCAGAGAGAGAGAGAGAGACCAGGAGACTACACTCACAGAGGAGATACTGGTGTGGTTGGCCATCATGAGCCCACTGACCCGGTGGGCTGAGGGCAGGTAGGGAGACTTCCTCGACAGAGCCACCTGGATGCTGGCTGGACCCCAGGGGATGAAGTTGGCCAACTTCCGTTCCCGGATCCTCTGCAGGCTCTTATGGACCTGGGATGGGCACAGAGAGGTGGTGGTTGCCTCTCCTT
>PVHP010001432.1:79687-107057 GCA_004024765.1 Zapus hudsonius | reverse complement strand
GGGGGAGAGAGGGAGAGGGAGATAGGGGAAAGGGGGAGAAGGGGGAAGGGGAGAAGGGAGAGGGGAAAGGGGGATTTCACTGTCTAGTCTAATAAATCTGAGATCTTTCCTAACCCTAACCAGGTAAACATCCCAGCCACTGGAGCTGCCAAAACATCAGGCAACCTGGAACAGCTGAGCTCTACCAGTCAGCTGTTTGCAGGCTTCAGTGTTCATCCACCCACAGGACCATCAGCTTGCTGCTGGCCTACCACTAAAGTTGCTCATTTCCCAGGTGTGGGTTGGAAGTTCCCAGGTGACGCTCAGGCTGGTTTCTGAGCCCACACTTGAATAGCTACTGCATTCAAGTTGCTGTTGTTAAAATGTAATGTTATACTATAAATGTCACCACACCACTGGTCTTTATAATATAATGCTTAAATTCTATTAAGAGGTTTTTTTCAGGGGGGAGGGTGTACTATAAACCATATGATCAACTTGAAAATTCTATTTTATAAGACTTTCAATATTTCTAATTTATTTAAAATCAAACATAGCCAAGTCACAAATTTTTCTTTTCATGATGATTAAAAGCTCTACTCCACTTATAAAATCATGATAAATGGAACTTGGTGGTGATTTACATAGTACAACTGTGTTGTACTATGTTAACTGCTAATTCTCTTCCTCTTACAAAACAATACATCTTCTCTAATAATCTGTTCTCCAGCCTCATCAGCAGCCTTGAAAAAAAGCCATATTTTATTACGCCAACAAGCTTCCAGGCAAGTCAGGACTATCTATCCTCAGAACAAACCCAGAGAAAGCGTCTACATCATTCCTGCCAGGCTGCTCTTACTACTTAACTAGGCTTACAAGGCAGTCTTCCTGCTTAGTTAAAATGCTATCTTATAGGTCTTTAAGATAACTTTTCCTCATGGACTCATAATGGTGATAAAATATCTACTTAGTGCCTGCCTCAACTATTAAACCTAGCTATCGGACTGGGGAGATGGCTTAGGAGTTAAAGAAGTGCTTGCAAGGATGGAGAGATGGCTCAGACATTAAGGTGCTTGCCTGCAAAGCCTAATGACCAGGGTTTGATTCCCCGGTGCCCAAGTAAAGTCAGATGCACAGTGGCTCCTGCATCTGGTGCGTCCATACTCTATCTCCTTTCTCTCTATCTCTCTTTGCTTGCAAATAAATAAATAAAAATAAATTTAAAAGAAGCTGCTTGCAATGACATGATGTACACACCTGTACAACAGTGGCACTTAACCTAGGTGGGTAATCAAGGCCTCTCTGATTGGCTAAGAGATCCACTCAGTGGCAAGGAACCCATAGTTGGAACTGGGATCCAAGGCAAAATCCTATGGAGACCAAGAATCTGGACTCCAAGAGGAAGCTTCCACCAGCTAACCATGGGCCTGAAGAGAGACTACACACATTACAATCTTGCCAAATTGATAATGTTTATCACATTTGACCTATGCTGATATCACTCTCTGCTGGAGAATCTGTTTTTATTTTGCAGAAAGCAGCAAGAACCAAGGATACTCTAATTCTACCAACAAGATCAGAAATGCTAGCTGAATCCCTGGCAGGAGATGAACCACCCATAGCACATCATCTAGGGCCCAGGTGAAACCACAGAGGAAGTGGTGAGATGAGCAAGAGTGCTGCTTTCACAGCCAGCCTGTCAACCTGCACCGGGGAGATGGAGACAGAAACTCAGGATACTCAAAACATTCCAAAGCAGAATTCCAGAAGCTACTCAGAGTGCAACGCTACAGTAGACTTAAACTCACCCACCATGGCTCAGGGAATATTGCAGAAGAGGGGAGGGAAAAGATTGTAAAAGCCATGGTGGGTGGGGGAAAACATACAGCAGCATTGCCCCCCACCCCCACCCAATGACTCTCTCCTTCCCTTTCTCTTTTTGGTTTTTTCAAGGTAGGGTCTCACTCTAGCCCAAGCTGACCTGGTACTCACTCTGTAGTCCCAGACTGGCCTCAAACACACAGTGATCCTCCTACCTCTGCTTCCTGAGTGTTGGGACTAAAGGCATGTGCTACTCCGCCCAGCTTGCTCCCCTTCCCCCACCTCTTTCTCTTTGTAAATAAATTAAAATATTTAAAAAATAAATTTTAAAATTTTAATTAAAATATTTAATAAAAAAATTAAAAGTAAATTAAAATATTTATAATAAACCTAGCTATGGGTCCAGCTTCCTTGGAGCTCAACTACAGAGAAATGGCTGCCAAGAGCAGCGCTTGCTAAGGCTCCCAGAAAGCATCACTTGTCATTGAGAACTGTAGATCTGATCAGCTACAGCACTTCAGGTGACTCAAGGGTAAATGTGGCATTAAGTTCAGAGAAAACACAAGAGAGCCGATGACTAACAAGCAAATACACGGAAACGAGATGACAGCCAAGATTAGAGGGGGTTTTCTCCTGACTGGCCAAGTTACACCAAGGTATGCTAACTACTGCTCCTACTGGAGTTCTCACACGCACAATTCTGACACTTTCTTCAGGTTGTTTCAGGTGATGATGTTGCAATGCGCTTCATCTCTTATAATCTAACTAGTCACTTGCATAGCTGCTCAACAAAATGATGGCTTTAGTACTAATTCACATTTTGCTTTCACAGAATATTTCACAACACATAGTTATGATGACACTGTCCTAGAAAAATGTATATACATAAACCCCAGCCAAGACTGAGCAAGACCAAGCCAGCAAGCAGGCACTCACACAACTTCATTACTAACACTACAGGGTGACCAACACAGTGGAGACAAAGTCTTTCTCTGGGCTTCAAGAATGTTCTGATGGATGTTTCCCATGGGCCACTGCTTCCCAGCACCGTGGAGGTGACAGAGTCTGCACAGTCCACCTGGCACACCCACTTGTGTAGAATAGTCACACTGAATAGGCCACTCATTCCTAGAGGTGGAACTCCCTAGAGCTGTGGCAGGGACTCGGGGCTTACCTTGAAGAAGGCCTCCATGAGCATCTGGTCAGGGTGCAGGTCCTTCCACGGGAGCTTCAGGTATGCACTGTGAAAAGCATACAGAATAAACTCTGGCATTTTGGGTGCCGTGCACGTTTCACAATAGTGTATGAGGTGGAGCCGGAGGGCTCCTTCATCACCTGGCAGCAGCTTGCCTGAAATTAAAAAAGAAAGCAAAGACATAAAGATGAAGATATTCATTTTCTTTACAAAAATAAAAAGATGAGAAGTAGGAAAGAAAACAATAAGAGCTATCCTGAAGCACAAATCTGAATTAAAAGTGCAAAGTCAAAGACTCTCAGTATGTATTCAAAGTCAAGGATATTCATTTGCATGCATGGAGGGACACACTGACAGATTAATAGTAAAAGCTGGGTTAACCTACTTGGGTAGCTGGGGTGAGCAGGTGGTGCATGGGAGATAGTAGGGTCATGGATCTGTGTTTCTTCAAGCCCTTCTAAGTACATGGCTTTCTAACTCAGATATACTCTTATAGCCTAATGCCCTACCATGTATTCAATCTCACTCACACTATGCTCCTTTCACTTATCACTTTGGGAGTATTTAATACTCCTCAAAGGAATTATTCCAGATATTTTTTTTTACATTGCATGTCTAGCTTTATGTGGGTACTGGGGAGTTGATCCTGGACGCTTGGCTTTATAAGCAAATACCTATAACTGCTGAATCATCACCCCAGCACCAGACATTTAAAAAAATTGTTTCTAATATCAAAATGACTAGCAGCAACCACGTGTGGTGGTGTGTGCCTGGAATTCCAGCACTTGGAAGCCAAGAAAGGAGGCTTGTAAAGCCAAGGCTTACCTGAGCTATGCAGGGAGCTAAGGCTAGCTTAGGCTGCCTAGTGAGACCCTGTCAGAACAACAGTAACAAAAACAAAAGACACAGATACTTCAGAAAATGCTCAGATCACTGAACATTAGAAAGATGCAAATTAAAATCCCAGCACTTGGAAGGCAGAGGTAGGATGTGAGCTGGAGGCCAGCCTGGGACTACAGAGTAAGTCCCAGTCACCCTGGGCTACAGTGAGACCCTACCTCAGAAATGAAATATCACTTCATATCTGCCAGAATGGCTCTTATTAAAAAGATGGAAGTGTTGAAGGAGATGCAAAGAAAATGTAACTCTTGTGGATTACCAGGGTGTGGGGTATACATTAGTTTAAAAAAAAAGAAAAGAAAAAAACACGGATAGGCAATATGAAACAGAATCTACAAATTGTCCACAACTGATAAACTCAGAGCAAGCTCACAAAAAGGCAAGAGGTAACACACTTAGTAAATAGTTGTACTAGCAGCCTTTCTACAGTCTTGGCTTGTCTACCAACTAAAACAAAATTAAAGGAGGAAAGCACAGACAAAGCCTACATGAATGACCCAGGGATCAAAATGAATGCTGACCTAGGCATCACATGAATTGCCTACCTTTAAACTGCTCGTGCAGTAAGCGCACACAGTCAGCGAACAGCTGCACGATGCTGGAGGCCACCACAGCATCGCTCTCCAGCCAGGGGTAGTGCCGCTCTTGGCTACTTTAAAGACAAGACATATGTTTAGAAATGAAAATGCCCTGGACAGGCTGCAAAACTTGAGCAAGACATTCACAGTCTCCGTCTTAAGATCAAACTAATGTATCTGAAGACACCTGGTCAAATGTGATGTGTACTCTTATTATAATTTTTATAAATCTAGGTTCACCAAGTTTGTATACTTTTACAGAAAAGACACTCACCACACAATTCAATGCACTTTACAGCCCTACATCTCTACATGTTTTACAAAACAATATTTTCATTTAATTGCAGAGTTATATATATAAAGGGTCATTCCCAACCAGGAATTTGGTGGATAACTTAGTTCCAAAACAGTAACTAAGAGAGTAGAAGCCAGACCTGTAATTAGCAAAACTCAAGAAAATCATTAGAACAGCATTCATTTTCCTGAACTTAGTGCCAAAACATGACTCAACTACCTTCCTATGGAAAATTGAAAATTCTGTTCCAAAACGAGTATCGGGCAAACATTACTGATCACCCAGACTAATAATTTCATCAACAGAAAATATCTTAAGGCTTAGGGCTGGAGAGATGGCTCAGTGGTTGAGGTGCTTTCCTGCAAAGCCTAATGACCCCAGTTCGATTCCCCAGTACCCACATAAAGCCAAATGCACAAAGTGGAGTTATTTGTGCTGGCTGGAGGCTCTGGTGCGCCCATTCTCTCTGTTTCTCTTCTATGTCTCTCAGCTTGCAAGTAAATAAATAAATAAAAATGTGTTTTGAGGCTTGTATTTTCTCTGAACTGGAGTGATGGTTCAGTGGTTAAGGCACTTGCCTGCAATGCCTAACGACCTGGGTTTGATTCCCCAGTACCCATGTAAAGCCAGATGCACAAAGTGGTACATGCCTCTAGAGTTTGCTTGCAGTGGCTAAGAGGCCCTGGTACACCCATATTCATATTCTCTCTCTCTGCAAATAAAATCTTTAAAAAAACAAGTACTTTCTCAATTTAAATATGGCTCTATATTGAAAGTTAAATCTATGAACCTGTGACCTAGACCAAACATCATTAGAACTTTAAGTAAATAACTTTACAAGAAATATGAATATCTGAAAAACTGTTTACCTGTCACTGTCCTCTAAAACCAGGATCCAGGGCTTGAAAAGCTGGATGATCAGTGAATGCAGGGATCTCAGTGCTAGCACAGCAGTGGTGAGAAACAAGAGATGAGCTTGGCCTTGTCAATATCATCGGTAACATTCACAGAAAACCTACTTGTTATCTGCACACCCATAAACCCACAGACACCACAACAGCATGCTTGGTGTACCAAAGGACGCCTGTGGTTTTGTTTGCTGCACTGAATGGTTGAACTTTTACTACAACACAATGTTGTGGATAATTTTATAAATTGTATTTTTCCAAGATGTGTGCCTAATATTCAGAACTCTGTCCACACTAGGTAAGTGACAGGAGGAAGCGGCTGGGGAGAGATGTCACTGGTAATGAATGCAGGTAAGATGCACACAGGGGCTCACACCTGATCCATGTATTTTCTATTTCCTCTCCCTGACATCTGATATAAATCTGCTAATGGGTCTATTCCAATTTCTTCCAATGGAGTGGCAGAACACTCTGTTCCACATTGCACTAGATGCACACTACCTGTTTTGCTGCTGGCAGATGGATCTTGGACCACAGTGGCCATTTCTGAGTCAATCAGCCTTTTCACAAGATAGTCCAAGAGAGTCTTCACATCAGCCATGTACGGACTCCATTTTGAAAATAAACCAAAGCTTTTAAAGTCCAACTTGGATAAGCGAAGCTTGTACAAGAAGTCTGAAAGCCACTGTATGGTCTCCATTACCTAGAAGACAGGACCAATCACATCTCCTGGGAGAGAGGACCTGCTTCCTAAAGGTCTACTTTATCACAGCCTTAGCTTTCCTGGTTTTTCCCACCCTTCTGTGTCACACATGCCAGGTGAGCACACCACCACCAAGCCCCAGCCCCAGCCCTCTAGCAGTCATGACAGACTTTGACTTAAGAGTTACAAAAAGAAGCATACAGTAAATAAATCAGTGAGTTTTAAATTTGAAAGCAGTGGAACTTTTGTTCCAAATAAATTTTATTTTTTTCCCTTATTTTTGGTTTCTTTTTTGAGGCAGGGTCTCATGTTATAGGCCAGGCTGATCTCAAACTCAGTCCTCTTGACGCAGCCACCTAAATGTTTATTCTGATGCCAGGCATGTGCCACCATACCTGGATACAAGAAAATTCTTATTTGAACCCAGAACAGATAAAACTGGCAAAACTGAGGGGTGTGTGGAATCTGGCATGGAAACCCATCCAGTGGTCTGAGGACTAAATCAGATGTGTGGAGATGGAGAGGGGACAGTTCACAAAGGGGAATGCTGGCCTAATCCTGGTCAGATGGAAAAGAAATTAAGACTCAATGTATGAGAAAAAAGGAGCCCAGGCAAAGGAGACATGGGCTAGCAAAGACCAAAGAAAACCACAGGGCTCTTAAAGATAACACACACACACACACACACACACACACACACACACACACACACACACACACACAAATGGTTTTTAGATGCCTTTAAATGTGCTGATTGTTTTAAAAAATAAGCACTGAGGAAAATGGAAAAGAAATGCACAAAGCTGTTGGAGAGCAAAAACTACACACCTGTTTGTCTGACAAGAGAACATCTGGGGTACTCTGAAGCACAGCGGTCTCCACAGAAGCCTCCCTCTGCTGGCCACTTGAGGCACAGCAACCCAAGGCTCTCAAAGTTGCTTTCCAGCACTCCGGACTCAGCAGCTGCTCTGCAGAACCTAGGGAGCAGAGAGAGGCTGCATGTCAGCATCTTTCCAAAAACACCTTTCCCAACCAGGGTCAAAGAATAACTGTGCTTTATAAAGCAATAAAAAGTAGAAATCAAAACCAAATTCATAGGGATTCCTGACAAAGAGAACCTGCCAAAAGAGGTGGCAAGAGAACACTGGACTTTCCTAGTTACACGGCTGGGGCTGGAACCAGGAGGGACTCCACCCTCCCATCATGACTGAAGAATAGTCAAGGTGCCCCTGAGCGATGTACAGCTGTGAGAGAAGCATCGGTGATGGGCAGAATGCACCCCCCAGTCCAGGCTCTGATAAAACAGTCTCCTTCCATAGCTAACAAAAGGAGGCAGGACATGGACATCACGGGCCAGTTGCTCCAACTCTGGTCGCCAGACCTCATCCCTCATCCCTCAGACAGACACCACTTCCTATTCAGAGGGGAAGTGGGAATCTAATGAGGCAACAGAGGTTCACAGGAATAGGTCTGAGCATGTGATGGTTTAGAGAATACCAGAAAGGCTTATCTTGGTGGGTTAACTGGGGCAGGCAGACCCACCTTAACTGTGGTGATATCACTTCTTGGGCCAAGGGCCTGGATTATATATTCAAAAAAGAGAGAGCTGACTGAACAACAGCACCCATGGTCTCTACTTCCCCCTGCCATGTTTGCCTTGGTGGACTCTACCCTACGGATCCACCAAGATAAACTCTTTCATTCTGATCAGGTATTTTGTCCCAGTGAGAAAGTAACTGATACAGAGGTGAAGGGTCATATGGCCATGGCAATATGTGAAATATAAGGTACCTAGGAGACAGTACAGTGTCCATGGGCTACTGTGGTAGAAATCAAGCTATTGGTACCAGCTCGACCACTCCTGGAGGACTCTAAGGCAGCATACACAAAGATACTTGCACATACATGTCTGCTGCTGCACTATTCACAACAGCCAAGACTGGAATCAGCCTAAATGTCCATCAACAGATGAACGGATAAAGAAAATATGGCAGGTACACACAGTGGAACTGTATTCAGTTGTAAAGAACAATCAAAGCATTATACTAGAGATCATTACAGTAAGCAAAATAAACCAGACTCAGAAAGAGAAATGTCACATTTTTTTCATACACAGGATCTAGATTTAGTGTGTGTGTGTATGAGAGGGGATGAAGAGGTATAAGAGGAGGAGGGGGAACAAGAGAGGGCAATGGAATACACATGCTAGGAAGGCAGAAGTGGAGCAGGACCAACAAAGGGAAGAAAAGGAGCGGGACAGGAAGGGGGTTAAGTAAGATACAGACATGTGAAGATGAGACCATGACATCCACTTCTTTGAATGCTACCACAAAAATTAATTACACACCAAGAAACATCATTCTTTCTTTGCTAATCTGTTGTCTGCCTAGGAAGTTGCCCTCCCCCACCACATTCCACTTCAGGACAGCTGCACAACTCTGGGTTCAAAACCCAAAGACTAAGTGCTGCCAGCCCCAGTCAGGGCCTACTCCCGCATCCAGGACAACTACTGACCGCAATTCCCACATATGCCAGCTCCTTGGGTATGTTCACTCTGAGTGCTGATTGGTGATGTTAGATTGTAAAAAGTTGTAACATAGTTTTTTCTTTGTGCATGCTTGTGTGTGCATGCTACAGCACAAGCTCGGGTATGACAAACGTCACCCAAATTTTTAAAGACAAGATCTCTCATTGGCTAACCAGCTGGTCCCCGGGATCTGCCAGTCTCCTCTCCTCAGGCCTAAGATTGCAGGTACACCGAGCTATGTGTACTGTTCTAGGGATTAAACTGGATCCTCATGCTTGTCAGGCAAGTGCTCTGCTCAATGAACCATCTTCCCAGGCATAAGTGTGTATTAAATATTCACTGAGAAAGCCTTATCTATCCCCATCAAAGGGAGACACTCACTTTGCATCAGCAGCCTGAGGGCATCGCTGTACTGGTCAGGGAACTGGTAGAGAAGAAGGTAAGTCCAGTGCTTACAGAAAAGATTAAATGGCATCAAAATATCTTCATCTGGTTCAAGGCCCCAGGCAGTAAGTGCCAAATGAATGGACTCCAGAAGCCTGGTACGATCAGACAGAGGAGGTTTAGTGGCGTTTAACCATTGCTTAAGATCGAACTAAAAAGAAACAGAGACAAGAAGCAGTTTTATTTACACTAGAAAAGTAAGTGAAGTAGAGAGGTCTGTGCAAATTGAGTTTAAAATAAAAGACTGCCTTGCAGTTACCTTTCTATAAACCAGAAACCAAAATGTATGTACAAGTACATGAGCAAATGTCACTGACTGATGTCATCTCTACTTCATTCTCTGAGAACTCAGAGGCAATTTCCTTGGCCTAACATGCTTCTTTTGTAATATGAAAGACTTCCTGGGAGGAGAGGATGTGTGGCACAAAGACAGAGTGCTTACCTTGAAGGTCCTGGGCCCTGGGCCCTGGATTTGATCCCTGGCAAGCATGCGCACACATGCACGCACGCATGCACGCATGCACACACGCACGCACGCACTGACCTTCATTATTGGACTACTGGCTTATAATTTCATTCTGTTCCTGAAAGTGCTATACCTTTCTATCTGTCTGATTACAGTCAGGGACCTCTCTGAGCATTTTTTGGCAGCTTTTCTTCACTGGCTACAGCACCACAACCAGGCAGCCACTTTAAGGAACTGTCTTGATTTAACAGCCATGTTTCTGAGCTGTGGCACTTAATAAAAATTCAGGCTCCTGGTATTATCTTCCATGTCCTATACTGTAAAACATATTCACCTCTGTTATAGATTGCAATCAGTCGCCTGGCCCTAAAAAATGCCAAAGTTTTACTGCCTTATAAATGTCAGAAAAATATAATTGAAGGCTCTGAAATTTTCAACAGGTTCAGTAAATTCATTGCTCTCAGAGTCAATATTCTATTCAAAATGAGGACAAGACATATGTACTTAGATGTAGCTATTCTAGAAATGAGAAACTCCAACATACTATAAGCTCATTTATCAAACACAAGTTAGACACAAATTTTAGATAACTTAAAAGGAGAACTATTAACTATTATTTTAGAGTAAGTGTATTCATGCGGCCAGTGTGTGGAAGTCAGAGGACAACTTCTGAGGGTTGTCCTCATCTTCCATCTCATTTTTAGGTAAGGTTCTCTCACTGTTCACCAGACTAGCAAGTTTCTGGAAAATTCTCCTGTCTCCCCCTTCCTTCTCTGGTGTGCTGGGACTACAGTAAGTTGCCACAATTTCTGCCTTTTGTGTGGGATCTAAGGATACAAACCCAGGATTCAGAATTGAACACTGAGCCATCTCCCCAGCCCACAAATTTGTACTAACTTTTTTTTTTGGGGGGGGGGACTTTTTGGTTTTTTGAGGTAGGGTCTCACTCTAGCCCAGGCTGACCTGGAATTCACTATGTAGTCTCAGGGTGGCCCCAAACTCATGGTGATCCTCCTACCTCTGCCTCCGGTACTGGGATTAAAGGCATCATCACACCTGGCTGTACTGATTGTTTTTAAAGAGTTTGGGAAAGAGATCCTTAAGACTGTCCTATACAACAATCATCACCCTATTCCCAGAAGGTGAAGCTGTGAAGTCAGGCTGCTCAAATATCACACTCTTGCCCTGGAAACAAACCTCCTGGAATGGGCAGCAACAATTATTTCTATGGTTTCACAGCCTCGGGACTGAGTCCTTCTTACCTTGGTGAGCAGCATGAAAATCATATCACTGTTGTCCTCACTCAGGAAGTTCACCACCTTCTCATACAGCTGTATGAAGTCAGCTGGCGCAGCATTGGGAGTGAAGAAGGGAGACAAGAGAGAGCAGAGCCTTCTGTTCTTCAGGATGGACTGAAGAACCCTTCGGCATTCTGACTTAGTGCCACTGATAAACACCTTGAAGATGAAAGGCAATCTGTCACCAAGTTCTCCCCCACTTTAAGCAGCCAGCCTTTAGGATACTAAATACAGTGAAATAATTTTTGTAAATGAAAATATAAAGATATCTAAAATTAACACAGGTGAGTCTCTTCTGGTACAGATGACAGTAGGTATTTTGAGTCCAGATATTTGCAATAGGCGTACCACAATTACTAAGTAGCCAAATGGTCCCACATCACAGCAAGAAAATAAAACTCCTAGGTAGGTCATAGATTTTAATACCTTTGAAAGACTACCTTTCAAAATGAACATACAGTTAAGCTAATTTCACTTGGTTTTAATGTGGATAAAACGTAAAGAAAAAAATTACTGTTAAAGAGCAAGGTAGCTGGGCAGCTGACAGTCAGCTCTGGCCAATACAGGAGAGTGCCCTCCACCCCACCCAAGTCCATGGGGTGGTGCAAGGACACATAGATGTGCATACACCACACACTCCAAGCACACACATGCACACATGCACACACACACACACACACACACACACACACACACACACACACACAAATGCACACGCAAGCAAAAGAAAAAGTTAAGAAAATACTACACTCTAAGTGATTCTTAAAGCAGTTTTAGTGTCAGTCAGGAAGGTTTACCATAAACAGAAATAATAAAACAAGGCTGACAGGTTTGAAAATATTAAAATCTTAACTCCTATAAGATAAAAAAGAATCATGAGGGCTGGAGAGATGGCTCAGCGGTTAAGGCACTTGCCTCCAGTGCCTAAGGCCCCGGGTTCAATTCCCCAGGACCCACATAAGCCAGACCCACAAGATGGTGGCCCTGGTGCTCTCTCCCTCTCTCTCTCTCTCTCTCTCTCTCTCTCTCTCTCTCTCTCTCTCTCTCTCTCTCTATCTCTGTATTTCTCTGCTTGAAAATGAATAAATAAAAAAATAAAAAAGAATCATAAAACAAAAGAAAAATAAACCAGAAAAATCTACTTATGACACACTAGGTTAGTAACAGCCTGAAGAACAACAAAAGCTGTCAAGAACCACCAGTAACATACATGGACATGCACAATATAAATGTGGTACGTATGATGGCTAATGAACATGAAAGGTATACAATTTAATAGTATTTAAGGAAGTACAAATTTTGAAAATGATGACATTCCACTTTCCTTATGGAATTAGCCAAATTTTAGGGCTGGAAGTACAACCCTGTGGTAGAGCAGAGATCTTGAGTTTGCTCCCCAGCACAACAACAACAAAAAAAAAATAGAGGGGGATTGGTAAGACTTTAAAAAGAATAAAAAAGCAGTAATTCCTGTTAGTTACAATACAGAGAATAAACTTAAAACTCATAAGAAATGTGACCTTTCCAGGTAGCAGCGAGTAAATGCATGAAATGACCAGAACACAAATATATGCTGAGTGTGAGTATAACACATTACGGCAGGTCTGATCATGAACTAAACACAGGCCTATCTATCACCTTGTCCAATGAATGTACACTGGGGAATGTCTTACAGAGGTTTAAATGAGCAGGAGATCACAAAAGAACATGGGCTCATTTTAGTGTGTATTCATGTAGGTAACAGAAACACACATACACATCACAAACTAGAACGAAATGCCATATAACTAGTAACTCTGGGTGGCCAGAATTTTGAGAAATTTTTCTTATTTTTACTTTGTATATTGTCTTTATTACATATAACAGGCACATAGTAACTTTATGATCAGAAAGAAAACTTTGTAAAAACAAAAAAAAGCTGGTGATGTAACTCTATAGTAGAGCACTTGCCTAGCTTGTGCAAAGCCCTGTGTTTGATGCCCACAAGCACAAAAAGAAAAAGAGGTCACACCCATTCAGCTTCACTTCTTTATAGGTACCCAATAAATAAGTACTCACTCAATTAAATTCAGATGCAAATATATGGCTAATGATTACACATTTTTCAATACAATGGCTTTCCTTTCTTTTATGATACACCTAGCAAATCTGTATGGAAACTTCCCTAGCCCTTGTTAAAACCAAACAGATTGGGCTTAGAGAGATGGCTCAGTAGTTAAAGGAACTTGCTTGCAAAGTCTGATGGCCCAGGCTCAATTCCCCAGTACACACTTAAAGGCAGATGTAAAAAATGGAGCATCTGGAGTCCGTTTGCAGTGGCAGAAGGCCCTGGCACAACTATACTCTCTTTCTCCCTCTTTCAAATAAATAAACAAACAGCCACTGGTGGCTGGGAGCGTCAAGTATGAGGCAGCTGCTGTGAGGTGGAGCAGGCACAGAGGGCTGTCAGAAGTCCTCTCAGCCCCGACACTCCCTGCTGCATTTTTAGAGCAATAGCTTCAACCATTAGAGATTGGTTTGTTCTCTTATACTGGGGTTGAACCTAGGGCATCATGCATGCAAGTACCCAACCACATACCTATATCCCAGACTTTCTTTTTTAACTTTTTATTTTGAGACACGGTCTTGCTAAGTTGCCCAAGCTGGCCTTGAATTTGGTATCCTCCTGCCTCAGCTTCCCAAGTAGCTGGCATTACCCACCTATGTCACTGGGCCTGGCTCAGCTTGCTCAGTTTCAAGGGAGGAATGATAGAAATACAAACAAACCAGAAAGTATTTTACAGATGATAATGAACTTCAGTCATGTTATTGTTAACAATGCAACAATCTACAATAGAACCTTATGTCTCCCCAGACTTTCAATATGAGTAAGTTAATCTAATAGTTCTGATATAAGAAGCAGCACTGTATTTTAAATATTTTTATTTATTTATTTGAGAGAGAAAAAAGAGACAGAGAGAATAAGTATAGGTATTCCCGGACCTCCTGACTCTGAAAACAAACTCCAGGTGCATGCACCATAATGTACATCTGGCTTTACATGGATCCTGGGGAATCAAACCTGAGCTATCAGGCTTTAACAGCAGAGTCATCTCCCCAGCCCAGAAGCAGCACTCTATACCAACAATTCTAAAAATACCTTGGAAAGCCAAAATGGGGCTTCTGAGTTGGCTAAGACTCTGAACCCGCAATATAAACTTGAATGCAGGCTGATGTACTGAGGACACTGCAGGGATCTGTTGTATCTGAGGAAGCAGAACAGCAGGGCATAACCTTACCTGTCCCAAGATCTCAATGCATGAAGTGAAGAACTGCCTTGTAGGAGGGTGGCGCTGGCTCTCATCACTGACATAATCCACAATAGTGAAGAAGAGGCTAATGCCAACTTGCTGAACACCAGGCGTAGGCTGCAACTTATAAGTATTCACCAAGGCTCTGTGGGGAAATGTGGGCACAAATATTGGTCTATAATAAAGTAATCCAAATAGTAAAGCAAGCATTGTTCTGTAATAAAGTACTATTCACAAGTATTTCCCTGATAGCCTACAACCTTCAAGGAATATCCATTCAGAGTCCAATGCAAATGTCACATTTGAAACAGTTCACATGTTAACCACAAATCCTTCAACTTTACCCACAACTCACTTTCAACACATAGTAATGACTTTCATGCTTCCCTAGGAAAAATAAAATTTAGCTATTACTATAAGGATGAATGGACATTTTCACATTTTTTCAAGTCTGTCATATGTTATTGGTATTTCATAGTTATGGAGCTTTTAATTCCTTGTGTTTTTAAACACAGAAACCTGATTTCTCTATATTTTAAGACCTGAAACATGGCTGAAGTTGGAAAGTGGCTTTCTGTATATGATAAGGACCAAGAATAAAGATCCTGGCTAATGCTCCCTTTTTTGAGTGTTTTCCCCAGAGACAACAATGCCATGCTTGTGGTCAGCTGACCTGCTCCTCCTTCCCAGACACCATCCCAACCCACAGAAGACTCAGAGCCCTGCACCCACCATTCCAGTCTGCTGAAGGACCAGCTGCTTGTAACAAAACATGGAGTCACTTTAAAGTAAAAGCAGAGAGTTGCCACCCACCCCACACCCAAGCTCATCCTGCTGGCTTTCAGAATGGTGGAGGGAAGCCAGGAGCTGCCAGAGAAACCACAGTGGCCACATGCAAATTAACAACTGTACTTGAGAGCCCTTATTCCCCTAAGTAATTTCACAGTGAAGGCCATTTAATAATCTGAGTGGCAGCAATGACTTCCTGGGCAAAGATGACTTTGATGGAAACTTTCTACAGTAAATCCCTCCATCACTGAGTTTTAATGCATCACATCATCTCACAATTCTGGGGTCTGCAGACTTTCTGCAAAGGTCAGAGAGGAAATGGTTTATGCTTTTTGGGTCCTAAAGCACCTGTCACCAATAGTCAACTCTGTTGCTGTGGCTTATAAGCCACAGCCATTGTAAGTAATGGAGAAGGCTGTACTGTGATAAAACTGTGAAAGCAGATCTCTGGCTAGATTTGACCCAGAGGCTGTAGTTCACTGACTCCAGTCCAAGGTGGGAGGTATGAGAGCACGTATGGTTACTATCGACCACAACAAAGCTTTGTTCCATAGAGAACATACGTGATCAAGTTCTCTGCATGCACAGCAGCTTCCACAACACCAAGCGACGGCGGCTGGGCAGCTTCTGCCTGCAACTGCTTCACCTCTTTTCGCAGAACATGGAGCTGCTGGCTCACTGCTTCGTTCTTATGCATGCCTTCAAACTGACAACATGAGCATAATCAACAGACCATATACATGCCTTCAAACTAATAACATGAGCACAGTCAACAGATCTTTCATTGTTGCTGTTATTGCTTTGTTTTTTTTTTTGAGACAGGATTTTACTCTGTAGCCCAGGCTGGCCTTGAACTCATGCCTCAGCCTCCCACTTGCTAGGATTACAGGCAAGAGCTACCACATCCAGCTCACAAGATATTCTTTTGCCCCTACATGCTTGTAGAACAGGTATTTTACTATAAGTGCCATTGATATTTGATGACTAGACTGTTATTATAGTGAATATTATAATTTAACTCAAAAACATGATTGACCATGAGAAGAATAGGAAAGAAATCAGTTAGATATTGTCAAAAACTACTCAGGGGATCCTAGCACTCAGGTGGCAGAGGCAGACGGATATTGAGTTTAAGGGAGGCCTGGCCACACACAGAGACCATAAGTAAATAAGGGGCTGAAGAGGTGGCTTGGTGGTCAAAGGAGCTTGCTTACAAAGCCTGACAGCCCGGTTTTGATTCTCCAGTACCCATGTGTTGTAGTGGGCTTTCTCATTGCTACAACAAAGAACCCAACAAAAGGCTGCTTGGGGAGGAATGGGTTTATTTTGGCTTACAGACTTGAGGAAAGCTCCAAGATGGTAGGGGAAATGATGACATGAGGAGAGTGGACATCACCTTCCCCGACAGCACTGCAAACAGCGGTAGGAAGGTGTGCCAAACACTGGCAAGGGGAAACTGGCTAGAACCCCCATAAGTCCACACCCAATAACACACCTCCAACAAGGTTCCAATTCCAAAACTTTGATCAGCGAAGGATCAAGCACTCAGAACACATTCATTTGTGGGGGACACCTGGATCATACCATCACACCATGTAAAGCCAGATGTACAAAGTAGAACATATGTCTGGAGTTCATTTGCAGTGGCAAGAGACCCTGGCATGCTCATTCCCTCTCCATCTCCTCTTTCTCCTTCTCTCTCCCTGTCCCTTTCCCTCTCTCTCCCTCTCTCCTTTTCTCCCTCTGTGTCTCTTTCTCCTCCCCATTCCTTGCAAATAAGTTTTTACAAAGTATTTTGGTAGCTAGAGAGATAGCTCAATGATTAAAGGCACTTGCTTGCAAAGCCTGATGGTCTGGGTTTGATTCCCCAGTGCCCACATAAAGTCAAATACACAAAGTGGCACATGCATCTGGAGTTCACTCACAGCAGCAAGAGGCCCTGGCATGCTCATGCTCTTTCTCTTAAATAAATACATAAATAAAAATATTTTTCAAGTATTTAGAAGTAAGTAAATAGAGATGAAGACAGCACAATGATGAGGTGTTTGCCTAGCATGCATTAGGACAAGGGAGGGAGGGAGAAAAACTGAGAATCTCGCATGTAAATAGAATCTTTTTTCTGATTTTTTTTAGCCCAGAACGGTCTAGAACTCACTATGTAGTCAAGGAAGACCTTGAACTGATCCTTCTGCCTCTACCTCCCAGTGTTGGGATTACAGGTATAGACCCCCAATGCCTGGTTTATGTGGTGCTAGGACTCAAACCCAAGTGCCAGTGGGTTTGCCAGTGAACTAGAAGGCCTGCACCAGCCAGGTGTGCTCTGTATCAGTGATGGGCCTTGAGCCAAGTGCCTTCATTAGCCTTTATGCCCCACAATCTTGAGCAGTGCTTGGTTTAAGGCTTGATACCAATGCCATGTCTTGGGTCTCTATCTTGTTTCTTGAGTGTGGTGACCCATATCACAGGACATAAGTGACAACCCATAGACGTACCAGTCACTTCCCAGGGGAGTTGTGGGAGATTTTCTGTTCTACTACAAACAAAATGACATCTAGCATATTCCTTTTGTGGCCAGAAAGACTGGTGCCTCTGAACTGACCATCTGGCATAACAGTTGTTTGAAGTTGGGGGCAGGGTGCCCACTTTTGGCATTTCCTGAATACATTGCTATCAGCATTCCCAACACAGAAGTCTTCAAGTCAGAAGCCAGAGACCAGCCAGGAAGGGGGCCCCTCATCTATCTTTGTGTAGCATCCTGGACCTAGGATATCCCATATATCTACCACATCCAAAAAAGGACATGAAAAATGTATAGATAAGACAAGTTATTGTGGTCAGTATCAGAGAAAGGGTCTGTTAGCAGCTACCACAAGTAGGAAAAGCAGCATTTTTTAAAAGGGTAGTCTTTTGATAGGGCTTCTTTTTTAGCTCAATAAATTCTTATTTTTCACATCTTTACTAAGAGCCAATAAAAATTTTATTACAGACCAACTTTCAGAAACCACTCTGCTAGCCATTTGTCTGCTCTTTGACATGCTATTGCTTTGGGCATTTCTCTCTCTCTCTCTCTCTCTTTCTCTCTCTCTCTTTTCTCTCTCTCTCTCCTAGATCCTGTTATCCACACATATCATGGCATAATTAACAGAAGGGCTCAGAGGAATACCAGTTTATTTAATAACTGGATCCACTTGGAAGTGGCCATGGGCACTGAGATTATCTGTCTCCCTAGTCCTGACTCTCCTCCCTGGAGACTTACTCAGATTCAAAAACAAATTCTCCCTGATTCTGACACCCATAGAGCAGGAACTGAGGATATACACATCTCGTGACTTCTCTCAAGGAGCCACATCCACTTACACGGGCTTCCTTTTCTCCTGATGCCAAGTGACCCACTTTTCAATGTTTTATGTTACTTTGTTATTTTATAATGGTCCTTTCATTTCAAATGGCAGACAGATGCTTTGCTGACAGTGTCTCTGCTTGTAGCCTGAGTGACACTGAAATGTCATACTGTGTGCCTGGAAGAGGGAAATACACACTGCCAGTAGAAAGCTGGGCAGTGAGCCCATCAGCCTAAAGCAAAGAATACTGAGCACTGGGCCACTGCAGCGATGTGAGAACAGAATCTCTTCTGGACTTCTTCCTGCTAAACTTGAACTGAGAAAAACCGAAGTTCTTGAGGTTCAAGGGAACAGAAGAAAAGAAAGGAGAACTCTCAGACCAGGGAGCAAGGGGCGAGGTCCTGGAGAAGTGGTGAGCAACTATAGGGTAGAACTTATCTTGCAGGCACAGCAGAGAAGGCTGGAAAGATCAGAATATCTGGAAGGAAGATATTCATTCTCACTGATGCTCTTCCCAATGAGTTACAGCACCTGCCCAAACCCAACCTGCAATGACAGCAACCTGTCTGTAAGTAATGCAAATATATAATCCACCAACTTGTTTAAATAAGGCCTGAAGAGCAATGGTCCTTCCACAGAACCCAGCACAGCAGCATTCCAAGAACACCTATATAACAGAGTAACTTTCTTACATGAAGCTCATCAATGCTTCGTGTCTTTACTTCCTACCACTGTCGAGATTTCTTTTCTTACTAGAACAAATATGAGAAGGATGAATGACTCCCAGCATGTGTGACAAGACGCTGGAGAAACTAGAACAAAGTGGCATGGTGGAAGCTCCTCCATTCAAGTCACCATAAGGAGACAAAGAAGTTCCACAAAGCATGTCCTTCCCCAAGTTTCTACAATGAGAGGCCCTCAGCGGGTCTTTTCTATCTTTCTTTCCTAGGAATGTTCACATGGAAATAAATCAACCCTGGGGCTAGTAAACATGCCTACAATACCAAGTACAACAAAAGGAACCTAGTTGTAAATCACTTCATTTCCTCATACCCTGTGTGATGAAAACCTTCTGTTAGAACAGGGGTCACAGAAGCACGTCCCACGTCTCACATCTCAGAAAATATATTCAGCTCTTGTATACCCCAATCAAGCTGCACAAGTTCAAAGACCTTCAAATAGCTTTGAGATAGCTGGAAATTTCCAAAAAAAAAAAAAATCTACTAAGAGAAAGAATGATAAAACACAAAATCTTTTCAAATGAGCCATTAAAATTATTGTAAGATAATTTTGGACTTTGTTTTTGTGGTACTGAAGTTTGAACCTAGAGCCTTGGGCCTGCCATGCAAGCATTTTACCACTAGGCTATATCTCCAGGCCTGAGCCATTAAAATTATATTTGAAATATGAGAGCTAGAGAGATGGTTTAGCAGTTAAGGTGTTTGCCTGAAAAGCAGAAGGCCCCAAGTTTGTTTCCCTAGTACCCACATTAAGCCAGATGCACAAGGTGACACACATGTCTGGAGTTTGTTTGCAGTGGCTAGAGGCCCTGGCATGGCCATTCTCTCCCTCCGTCTGCCTCTTTCTCTCACTCTCTCAAATAAATAAATATTTTTAAAAAAAATTTAAAAGCAAAAAATGAAATATGAAATCATTTACCATGAAGCTAATCCTTAAAACCTGATCCAATCTGTCTAATGACATAGACTCAGAGAGAAAATGGAAGTGGTACACAGGCACACATGTTCATTTAAATGAGGTTTGACTGTCATCGGCCCAAATCACCCTGCTGGTCTTCAAATAGCAAAGCTGAAGCAGCTAAGCCAAATGAAAGGGAAAAGCTCTGGTCCTGAACTTGGATGCAAAGACTGGGGTGTAACTCAGTGGAAAGGCGCTTGTTGAATATTCCTAATGAGTTTATGTCTACTTTTTCAAATTCTTCAGGCTACTACAAAATCTCTTTCCCTCTGTTCTTTCTTTTATGTGCTGCTTCTTCATTTTTCCTTTATTTTTTATTTAAAATTAAATATTTTATTTTAAATAATTATATTTTATTTAAAATAAAATAATATTTTGGTTTACTTACAGAAAATTTTATTAAATGTTCAAAGAAAATTCCAATCTTCTATAGTCTCTCTCTCTCTCTCTCTCTCTCTCTCTCTCTCTCTCTCTCACACACACACACACACACACACACACACACACACACACACACACACATTTGGTTTTCTAACCAAAAAAACACTATCTGAATCAGTGTGAGGTTTTACAATTTTGATATCAAAACTTAACCATGACAATATGATTAAAGCTTCTGCAGTCTTGCTTACAACTACATATATAAGCCTAAACAAAATATTTGCAATCAGAATTGGGTAATTATCTATCTATCTATCTATCTATCTATCTATCTATCTATCTATCTATCTATCTACCTACCTACCTACCTACCTACCTACCTACCTACCTCTCTATCTATCTATTTATCTATCTGGGTTGTATTGAACTGTGCTTCAGCTTTCTCTCCTCTTCTGGGCGTTTTGTTTTGTTTTGCTTCTAGCTAGCAAACAGGTGTCCTTGCAGCATTTTCATAAATGCTCAGGTCTGATTGTCCGCATATACCCCGCACGTGCACCCCGGCTCCTCTCTCTATCTGTATACCCTTCTGCCCCCAGTATGTCCCCTCCCACTTTCATGTGACACACATTCTGTTGTCCTCTCTACCTTCCTTCCCTTACAGACTCTTATTTTCTACATCATGGGCTCCTCTCTAGTTCTTTGGCCTCTGCTGTCACTGCCACTTCAATGCGCACATAGAACAATTAGAAGCTGGGATCCACACAGTAAGTGGGGCTCAGCTTCCATTCAGAACTCCCTAGGAGATGTTAGCTCCAATGTAGCTCTATTTCCAGAGCAAGATGGTGGCCATGGCAGCTGAGTTTTAACTTGTATTGCAACATGTCTCACTCATTGTTAGCAGTTCCATACAACAGATCTACTTCCCACAGCAACACAGCAACTCCATTCCACCATTTCTTCAACTGGATCCAAAGTACCATCATCAAAATCTGATGACCAATGAAGGGCTTAGGCCCCTCCCTCATAGAAGCTTCTGGATGATTTGGTTTTTCTTTGAATTCCTCATTGAATGCTGGTCTTCTAGGACTCATCTGACATAGAAATGTGTATTTTGGAGCTTTATTTGCACAGAAACAATTCTTTTTGTTAGCTCAAGGACACTGAAGACAATTTATTTTGTTGTGTATGTGTGTGTGTGTATCTATTTCTATCAATCTATCTATCAATCTATCTATCTATCATCTATCTGTGTGTTTGCCCCCTAAAACTCTAAAATGTTTCAGGGCACAGGTCATATGCTATTCTTTCAATCTGTCTTGATGATATGCCAATGTTAACGGTTCAGTTAAACTTAAAGCAAAAAGAATTTCGAGAACCTCACCTGAACTGTTACCACTGCTGCTCCTTGGCACTTCTTCCCACCACTGCCTCGGCACTCCAAGTGCAGAGTGGTCTGCTCTTCTCTGTTAATGTACTGCTTAGGCATGGTGTCCAGCAACTCACCATCCAAGGCAACCTGCTGAGATTCTCGAAGAGCTGCAGTTCTGGGAAAATAGCACCATGAGGAAAAAGCAAGTCAGGAAATGTTATATGAAAAAGAACAAGTCTCCTGTTACTCCCCCATACCCACGCACACCCGCACACCCGCCACCCTGACACTCTAGCCAGAACTATTAACCCAAGACACAGGTATTCCACCGTAACAAAGCACCAATGGTGTGTGCACCAAGTTTTGGCCAAATCTTCTGTCAAACTGGCTAACAAAAAAAATTGGGAAATGACAAAGCCTTGAGGAAAACTGAAACAATGTTCAGTCAGAAGCAAAGTTTTATTTAAAATCTGTAATGTATATTATACCAACAAGACTTTTAAATTGAAGTATATTAATGAATGAGAATTCTTAACTTATCATCCTAAAGGAATGCCTGAAGTTGTACAAGCCCATGAAAGCTAAATGTGAGTGGTAGAGCTGAGCATGCACAAGACCCTGGATTCAATATCCAATAGCACAAAAAAAGACATTGTACAAGATGTGTCACTACTATAACTAGATTTATTTTTACAGGCGCAGACAAATACTCATGTATGCAGACCATGTACCATCATCAAACACAGCCCAAGAAAAAAAGCCAATAAAAAATTGATTCACATGGGATTTGTAAAATAAGCTCATTTGCTGTTAATAAAACAAAACTGGTCTATGTACACTCCTCACAAAATTGCAAGCTAGGATTCAAATCTCAAACAGAAGGTCGGGTATGGTGGCACACACCTTTATTCCCAGCACTTGAGAGGAGGATTGCTGTGTGTGTGAGCCCAGCCTAGGACTACAGAGTTCCAGATCAGCCTACCACAAAAAATAAATAAATAAAAATCTCAGTCAATTATTCTGCATTTACCATGTAAATTTAAACTGCTAGATGAAATGGCTATACTTAAGTGCTTATGTCCAAGCAATGACAAAAGGATATAAATTTCATTTCACTCCCTGGTCAACACTGTGGAACTCAGAACTACTTTCACAGAAACAGGTGAGCTTGGAGTCCATGAGAGAACCAGGTAATTTCAGTATGAAACTAAAAGCCTTGTCACAACTTAGTTCACCGAAGAAACTGAGTGGACTAGTCCGGCAGATGAGAATGCCGGAGAGGAAGTCAGTCTAGGTACTAAATCACCCAGGCTGTCAGAGCAGCAAGTAGGAAGCACAATCTTGAGGTCTCGGGCCTTACCTGGCCTGCTGTTGCAACAGATTTAGATCTGCTCGCACCAGCTGGGTAGTGTCCTTTTGACTCAGTAACACAGCTGAGGAAATAACTGGCACGGGAGGCCTCATGGGTTGCAGAACAAGGGGAGGCTGGGGAGCCTCGTGCTTCCGCAAGTTACTTAGAACCCTTTCTTTAGCTGAAAGAAAAGTCAAGTTTACTCAGTCATGGGTACGAATGGGTAGCAACACACTAACTGGATACAAAGCCCTGGTCTGTTAGTTTCACAAAGAATGCTACAGATCTTCAGAACAGTTCCCTAAACAAGAGCTTAAATGAATAAAATCATTATGTTTTGGTTCTCTGGAGTTTTGAAGGAGTACCTACGGGCCTGATAAATCTCTCCTGGGAGCTAGGAGATCAAAAGCATGTACTATAGTTGAGAAGCGTTCCTTCCCTGTTGAAGAGCAAGAGTGTGATCTTAAATTACTACTTGTGAGCTGCTAAGTCTGGGCTTGAGGTTAGTGGACAAGGGATCTAGTGAACAGATCGAAGCAAGCCTGAGACAGATGGCAGCTTTCATCTGAATAATGGATACTGAGAAAAGGGTAGGTCCACGGGCAGAAAGACAGCCAGTTAATGCCACCATCCAGAGAAACCTCAGCAGAATAAGAAAAAAAGGAACAGGTATTGTGACATAGAGCAGAAGAAAAAAAATTCTGAAATTGGGTCAAGGTTTGAACAGGAGGGCTGAAAATATTGAGATGAAATGAATGAAGAGGGCATAAGGTCCTTGAGCACCTACATCTAAATGATCACATGGTCAAGAAAACCTCAAGTCAGTAAGCCAACAGGCACTTAATGAACTACTGGGAATTTCCGATTTCATTCCAAATACATCATTCAATTTTCTATTCTTGTTACAAAAAAAAAAAAAAAGAAAGAAAGAAAATTTAATAGCCATGACTTGGCATAAGAAGACTAGTACTGTTTGTACCCCAAACAGATGGTAGTCAACACTCCAAAGAGGTCAAGTACAACACGGTGTCCCACCCATAGCTGGTGTTTTTCCACTACAACTACCACTCTACACAAACAGCACAGCTGGACAGGTCAGTATTCTATACGACTATGTTCAAGTTTCTTTCAAGCAACATTAGAGGTCATGACTCTAAGGGACAATTGGGGAGTGTTTCAAATTCAAAATAACTTATCATAAAAGAAAAACCATGAATAATATTCTCTAAACAAAATAAGAATTAATTTCATAGTATATCTCACTATAATCACCACTCTAGACTGAAACTATTGAAGTTTATAGAACAAGTGTAAAATGTCATTTCTATGAAATGTTGATGTCTACAAAGCAAGGGAAAAAAAAACCTGGTGTCACAAATACAGTGATCCAATTTTCTCTATAATTACTATTATATGTTCAATCATTTGATATATATTTTAAAACTAATTATATCATTTCATTTGAGAGAAACCTGAAATCACTTAGAAATCTAGCCACTAGTGTTTGGAATTGCAACCTATGACTCAACAACAAGCATGAGGGCACTCAGTCATTGGCAGCCAGAGCCAGACACCCCTGCCACTTTCCAGCTCCATAACCCGCATGGACAAGTCACCTTGGGCCCCTGTCTACTGGATGCAGATAACCCACACTGGGTTGTTATGAGGACTGAGTTAAAGTACTGGGACAGTGGCCAGAACTAAGTAAGGCCTTCATAAATTAATAATTTAAATTTAATTAGTCAGCTTTCTTCAGCCTGTTCGGGCAGTGGTCAGGCACACGAAAGCACTACTGATGGATGGGCAGGAACGGGAAGGACTCGGTGGCCTCCAGAGCAAGCCACATGTTCCTACTCGTTTAGCAAGCTTTCCACAATAGAAATAAAGCTCGATATGAACAGTCTGGGGGCAGTTTTCATCTCTTCCTCTATATACTTTTCTATATTATTTTTTTTTTCAGTGACCACATACAACTTTTATAATAAAAAAAGGGAGGTGGGAAACAAGAAGAATGAGATGTTGGGAGGAATCTTGAGCCTCAGATGAAACTACTCAGCACCTTCACCTTGCAAAGGAGTTAACTGAAGCCCCAGAGGATCTCACTGTTCTCTCTTTACCTAATTAACAAGCTGGTTGAGCAGAGCTGGAACAAAAGGGTGTGTTTACCTGTTCATCAATCATTTCTGTGTTCTATTACACTATATATTACAATATGATAACAACAATTATATTTACAATTTTTTTATGGGTCCTAATATTTTAAATATATATTAGTAATTAACATTAGTAGGTGAACCTAAATGTAATTTTCTGTTATTTTATTATTCGAAGTATGCCAACAACTCTGTAGGCTCAATGGGCTTTGGTGGCCTGGCCTGGAGAACTAACTGATAATTTGCAGCAACGTCTCTCTGGAAACATGAACCATGAGAACTAAGCAGCTCGGAAGCTCTATAATCCATTCTTGTGGTAAGGGTTCAAGACACGGAGAATAAAAGTTGTAAAACAAAAATACAGGCTTCTGAATGCTAAAACTGCAAACCCAAAACAATTACATTTAAAGTTATCCTTTAAACCCAGCTTTCTAACTAAACTGAAGTGCACCATGGGCATTCCAGCCTCATTTTCAGCTAGGGACAGATGTTATCTCCGAAGGGCCAACAAGGTGTAGCTAAAAGCCTCTGAGCAGCTTCTGGAGAGAATTCCTTGAGGAAGACCCTCCTTCCTGCTGGCTGATGTGAATACTAAGGGGACAGCACAGGCTACAGCAGCCACTCTGAAATGGAAGATGTCACCTGTAGTGAGTGAGGCAACAAGATGGGAAACTTGCACACATCACAAAGCAACGCTGCAGCTTTCAACTACCTACCTCGAAATTTCTTTTAAAGAAAATTAATTTCTATCTCTGTTACTGGTTTGTATTCTGGTTCAAAGCCTACCCTACCCCACATGGCAGAAACAGAGGCAGAGAATTTGTAAAAAGCATTTCTCCCTGGAAAGATGGAGTGTGTAAACCTTAACCTCCACGGCTTTAATTCCCACATTTCATCAGTCACGTGACTTACCCAACAGAGGATCAGTGAAGTCCAGCTGTGCGGAAGAGCTAGAGGGTACGGAGTGGGACTCAAGCTTGGTCTGTGTCCACACACCTACGGTTTCCCGGAACTCGTGATGTATACGCTCCATATTCAAATACTCCATCCACAGATCCTAGAATGGAACCACAGTACTTGGACATTCACAAGTAAAACTACATACTTATATGTTTATAAAGTAACTGAGTAAATTTTAATAAGGTGATTCACTCCAAGCCTCCAGCATTAGGATAGATTACATAATAATCATGGCAAGTGAAAAAACTTTATGTGCCATGATTAGAAAAAATAATTTTTAACAGCCCCACTGTATGTATATTTGTGAATTACTGGCCTATATATACTACATGCCTAATATATTACATACATTATAAGATACACAGAAGAAAAAACATTTTAAGTAGCAAGATTTGAAAATAAATAGATTGAAACCAGGTGTGGTGGCTCATGTCTATAATCCCAACACTCATGGGACAAGAGGATTACTGCAAGTTCAAAGCCAGCCTCGGGAAAATCTAGACTGTGAGGAAGTTGTAGAGAAACTATCTAGTTCCTTCGACAAATAAACTGTAAAAGGGAAAAAGAATATGAGAACATGAGAACCTATATATTAAATGTCAATCACTCTCTAAATGTGGATCCAGACTCAAACAAACTATAAAATAAAATCTTGATTACATTTATGAGACATTTGGAATTTTAACAAGCTATATATTAGATATTATAAAATTGGGGCTGGAGAAATAACTCAATGGTTAAAGGCATTTGCTTGCAAAGCCTGACAGTCTAGATTTAATTCCCCAGTACCCACATAAAACCAGATAAACAAAGTAGTACATGTGTCTGAAGTTCATTTACAGTGGCAAGTGGTTCTGGCACACCCATTCTCTCTCTCTCTCTCTCTCTCTCTCTCTCTCTCTCTCTCTCTCTCTCTCTCTCTCT